>CM023191.1:0-96265 GCA_013167095.2 Daphnia sinensis
ACGTTATTACAACGTATCAAGTAAGGTTCCATGGTACCTCCAATAATTGAAAACAATACCGTATGGTCCGTATCAATATTTTTAAAGAAAATTCAATAATATGTCAGTAGCCATTAATAAAGGTTTCAATTTTAAAGCAATTAGCTTTTAGAAATACACCACTATCACGATTATATCACACTATTACAGCAGAAAGATGTGCATTGCCCAAATTATCTGTACCTTAATATTTCCGATGAGTCCCAATAAATTTTATGTCCGGTATTCAACGATTTGCCTAAATTTCCGAAGGTGGGGCTGGCGTCGCACAGAAGACGACAGTAGCCCCCTTCCCACCACATAAACGACCACAGGGTAAGAGGCTGGTGTGGGGTACGGTCGGGGTAAGAGGCTGGTGTGGGGTACGGTCGGGGTAGGAGTAGGGCTACTCGTTAAGGGGTACACGGTCCGCATGCCGAAATGATTTAGAGTGGTCCAATCCGACTAAAAGAACAGAATCCGATAAACTGGCTTAGACACTTACTGATTTGCAGCATTTTTTATGGTTCTCAGAAATTAGAATTAAAATTAATTGTTTAAAAAGTTAGAAAAAGAATTATAAGAAATTTGATTTCAACAAAATACTTTTAAAATTTACAAACTTCATGTGGGCAACTCAAGAAATATTCTCTTTTTCAGTAAAATTTGGTTTTCCAATGCTTTACATTTCTGCAAATAACTAGCGCGCACAAATAATAGGAAATCAAAATGAAGTAACTAAGTGAGTAGGACAATTCCATCGCGGTACTCGTCTGGTTTGTTTTCTCCTGGAATACCAACGACTGCTTTTCTGACAGAATATCCTAGTTCTTTGAAAAAATGACGTTCCTTCACATAATTTTGAATCTTCGCAACTGACATCCAATCGCTATTTTCCGGCCACAGTAAATGATTACGTGATCTTCGAATATTGCGGTCAATGACAACTACTTGAGCATCTATTTGTCGTTGGGCTTCTTGCAAACAAGAGGTATCTTGGCAAAACCGAGTAAACCAAATTATACGATTTTTTAGACTCAACTGGGAAAGCGTAAAGTTTAGCAAGTTGGCCTCATTCAATTCCAAATTATGTGGATATATACGGCTGTCATGTTTCCTATGCAAAAATAAAAAACGTTGGTCAAGCAAGATAAAATATCATATATCATATCCTTCAAAACGACAGACCTGTGTGCTGGATAAAATATGATGGTCGGGAATTTATCAACGGTATGTTGCCATGGTAGTACGTTCTCTTCAGCGTCTATGGTAACAAATTTAATCTGCCGCACGTGGTTTTTTTTCAGAAAGGAAGAAGTTGGTGAAGAAAACATTTGAGAAAGTTTCAAAAGGAAGCGAACCCCAATCTCACAAAACACGCAACCTTTCTTTTTGAACAGCACTACTGCGTCGTGCAATGGATCAAGGACGATTTTGGCGAAGTCATCAGCTGATATCTCTTCAATGCAAACTCGCCCAGCGTGGCAGTACTTTTTTGTTTTTTGTTTTTCTTGTCGACTGCGATGAAACCTTCTAAGTCTATTTTCTGTATAGTTTATAACAAAGTTCTGTAAATTCTGTCTTGTCAATGGCAGGGTCATGACGTAATACGATTCCGCCTACCAATGAAAGTAATATTAATTAAAATCGCATACAATAAGTAACATGTAAACATTACCTTGGGGTCGACAACGAAAACGATATTATTGCTTTGGTGAATCCGTTTGGAGGAAAACCCCAAATTTGTGAGCAAATTTGGATACTGGTGTGAATCAATTACAAAGAAATTTAAAGTACGGTTTGTACGGCAACCAAGTCCCTC
The DNA here is from genome assembly GCA_013167095.2 of Daphnia sinensis. NCBI lineage: Eukaryota > Metazoa > Arthropoda > Branchiopoda > Diplostraca > Daphniidae > Daphnia > Daphnia sinensis. The sequence goes on from CM023191.1 coordinate 1,841, forward strand.
TAATTTCGGCAACACGGGTTCGTAACTAAATTCACAATTTTCCTCATTGCTAACGTCATCTTCACTTGGTTGATGTGAGTTTGCAGAGATGTTGTTAGACAAGCATTTTATTTTCTCGGATATACCGCACTGTCTCGCGAACTCTAATCGAGAAAATTCCATAGCATCTCTATGAATTTCACTTTCTTGGACAAGTTTGGTTATGCGAGGTGAAGAAACACAGTTGTGGTAGCTAAAGGCTACTTCTTTCACCTTTGTATGCATTTACAACAGACCCAAGAATCAGTAAAGGCATTATAGAATCCATAAAATTGTGTGTACTTTACCACCATGGTTTGATATGAAGGTCTTGCACTAGAAGTAAAGAGGATCAGCGACGGCCGCTGTTGCTCAATAAGGTGATGCTGAATCATCTGGTTTTTCCGACCATTCGGCGAAATAAACTGCATTGGAGAATGACTGCGATAATAAATCCATTGCAGAAGATGACTAGTGTCAATAGAATTTTCATTATACGGATAAATCTGAAATGAGGTCAACTCAGTTAATAATTTTAAGATTTCTCTTCACTTTGTTTTGTACCAGCATACTAGGGTCTCATTCCACATGTGTAGACGCAAGTCGAATTGATGAGGCTTTACCAAGTTGATTCCTAGCCTTTGTGCAGCAGACGGATTTGTGATAATTGCAAATACAACAGTCTTGCGGCTATCATATTCTAGGTATCTTAACGACGCTGTGTAAAACGGGTAAAATCCATTCGGCTTTGCCAAATCAAAATTGAAAAAACCTGTTATGACAGCCTGTGAAAAAAATTTTTTTTTATTGGCCTTAATGTAGAGCTTAGAAAATGATGTCTTACTGTTGACTGAATCAATAACTTGTTGAGCTCTGCAACAGTTTCAATCCTTACAAGCGGTGTGAGCAAACTTTGAACAAAATTATCTAAGTATTCAAATTGTGAAGGGCCTCTATACTGAACACCTCTATTTGCTCCAACATAACCCTATTTTAGCAATTTAGATTATTTTTAAAAAATTTATATTATTGAAAGTAACCAACTGAAAACCAATAACAGATACAAACCAATATCAATGGGAAACTCCTAAGTTTGGGGAAAGTTTTCTTGCATGATCCACTGTTTACCCAACAGTTTATTGAAGTACAAAATATCTATTTAAAAAACAATTTTGTACCTGTTATTCAACAAAAATTTAGAAAAGATTAGTGATGATTACTCTCTTTACCTGGCCTTTGTATTTCTTAGCTATTTTTTCAAAATCCTGAACTGCTAACTGAGAATCAAAATCCCACGGAGCATAGTACAGGACTAGTGACACATCAGACTGTAGTACTGAATAAAAGGGTATGGCAATGTCACCATTGTAAAATTCCCTTACAGTTGCATTGTAATGTAGAAGTGGTACTGATGGTGACTGAAACTGTACTTTTAAAGCCCTGAAAAGCATAACATGTATGTATTTTATTACCACACACATAGCATGAAATATTTACCCTTTCTGTAGGCTGGCATAGGATGTAAAAACAAAAAGTATGATGATGAAAATCTCACCAAAATATTGCATTATCGTTAATAAATATTTTCTATAGCGGGAATATCTATGTAATGTGGTCGTCAGCACCTGTTTTTCACCTTGTGGCATTTCGTCACGCACAGTGAACAAAACTGCATACTTCGTAATATTTTACCAAATTCTGAAAGTTTTCGATATAACTATAACGAAGTACAAAGCGATGGCCTATCTTTCTTCTTTTTATTTCACGTGTGAAGTAAGCTTATTCACTTATACAACACAAACTTCAACTACTTTGCTTTATCTTTTAACCATGCTGTTAACGGACCATTGGCGCATTTTGACGGTGGAATCTATTCTATTCCCCGGCTATCTGCCTATTTCATCTCCTATCACTGACAGTTAGGGAAGTTCCAGGATTCACCGCAAGGTTCGCTAACCTGTCTAGCAGGACGATCGGCTACAAATGGCAGAGGCGATAGAAGCATGGCTAAAACTTGAGGACGGGATTCTTTTCTAAATCTCGCTGAGTGAAAGCTTGTCGTATTGGCTCTTTTCACGAAAAAAAAACCTTTATTAACATCAATAAATGCAACTTTAAAAGGCGATGGTAATTACATAATTTTTTGCTTCACAAAACGTAAATTTAAAGAGATATTTGGATTTTACTTGTAGAAGAAGCGAGAATTGTAGTTAACTTTATGTCATCAATTGTACACCTTAATTTTCTAAATCCGCTTCCGGTATCCCGTGAATTATTTCAAAATTTTATTTGATGATATTCTATATTGCAACGATCGATCAGTCACGTCCGTTTAATTTAAGTCTTGAGTCTTTAAAATATTTACCCCTTCTTTTCCCCATTTTTCGGGCATAAGAAATGCAGTGTTTCATGATGGGATCTAAACACAACTTGATCTCCATCAGTCCATCACCAGATGACTCTGGTTGCATCAGAGTAATAGAAGTCTCTGGTCTGGTGTAACCACGGCCATGTTAACTCCCCCTCTCTGATATTTTCCCAAAAGTTGTTGCCGATTTCGCGTATCGATTGTTAGAAAATGAGGCAAGATATCGATTTAAGTGTCCCATAACCGTAACTGCCACCTATGAACTGAGTTGCAGCAGAGAGGAAAATGAGGAAAACGTAGTCACAAGTTCACAACACAGCCGCTGTGGCGCTTTCGTTATGGGACAGGGAGACCATACCATGGAAAGACTTTCAGGCCAAAAAGGCAATGGGAGGGCCCGCCATATGCGTGGTTACACCAGAGACTTCTACTACCATGGTTGCATCCATGTTGCAAGTGGCCCTTTCCCAACTGAACCATGAACACACGTAGATGACGCTCTTTACGCTGAAATCTATCTAAATGGTTTCCGTTATTCTTTATTTGTTGGTTCCCCTCATCACATCACTAGAAAAAAGCCATAAGGGACTAGCCGTGCACGGCAACTTGATCAATTTGTCTTAAAATTTTTTGATTGATGTAAAAATATCGCAATATTTTATTTTATTGTTTTAAAATTTTATCTGACTTAAGAATCGTGATTCCGGAATGTGCAGAATTCGATGTTTTTTTCTACCATTTTACAGGGTGGACTACAGCAGCCACCCTATCATGGAACGTCGGCATCACGTAGCAAAATAGGCAGCCTAAAACGGGTAAATGGTACCTGTTGGTCAGCGCCTCAGCGATAAGTCTTATATACTGGTAAGTTACCAGTATATAAGTAAGTTATAAAGGAATATATAATATAAGTTACCAGTGGTAACTTACAGCTAAACGGTTAGTCTGGCAACAGACATGCTACACTTTCTTTTGTACCGTCTTTCTGTATTCTTCCCTTTGCCTATATAGTTAACCTGATTGTTTTAGGCGTGTATGTGTATTCGAATCGGTACGTCTATTCCGTAACAATAAATGAAGGTTCGATTAAATTTTGTACTTGGTATACTTATATATGTCTTTCTTTTTTTATATTTCATTTCCCCTTCTACTACCAATTTTGCCGTGAGATTTCATATCAAACTCTCTTTATGACTGTAATTAAAGCATTTGAAGGCTGAAAAAAATTTGTTTTTTCCCGGAAATAGCAGGAACCTGTCCTGTGTCCGAATAAGCGTCTTTACCTATTATCAGCACACTATGCAACTCATTTGCTAAGCTTGCGCAGACTTGCGGTTGGACTCTCGGTATATATCTTCATATTAGACTATAAGTATTTTTTGATTCAGTTAAGATCATTTTGTATTATTGCACGACTAAAGTAAATCAACGTAAGGACATAATTTATTAGTGAGGGGGAAACTAAGAAGGCCTTGGTGGAACAAAATAAGAAATACCATTTCCATCGCATGGAGGACACCGTCCCCGTGTTTGCTTATGACTCTTCGTGTACTTCAGAGATTTTTTTTTTCTCGGCAAAGCCTGTTGCATTCAGCATTCAAAACATAAAAACGAAATCTAATAAAATACAAATTGATCAATAAAGCGGCTTCATAAAAAAAACCAAATGAGGCTTTAGGCCCATAGCTTTTGTTGAGGATTCAAAACCTTCCTGCGAATTATACGGATGTGATAGCAAATTTGTAAGTTACGTGATATATTTCGTACAGGTTACTATAGAGACTCAAAAAACAGAGTTTGCGAAAGACTCGCGGTATTGCAAATCCCTCTGGCCTTTAAAAGAAAGGTGAACTTGATGGAAGAAAATAGTATTGCTCTAATGCCAAACAATAAAACATAAAAAACATGAAGTAGTGCTCATTATTTGGTTTTATTTGAATGTGGAACTGAATGCAAGAGGCATTCTTCTATGCTAAAAGGATTTCAATTGTTGAACAAAGGCCATGCCAAAGCCAACAATAAGAGTCCATTGGTACCAAGTGCTTACTACACCATTGGAAGATGACCAGCCACATTCCAGTTCTGTTTTTAATACTGACATGAAGGGTTTGTTGGCCTTGTTGCGGCAACTTGCTGCGCGTAGATCTCTCATTACGGATTGATAGTTGCTGCAACGATCTTTACACATTTGTTGACGCCACCGGCGCATCCAGAACTCAACCCACCTAAAAAAATAATAATGACAATTTATCATGTGTATAGAGATATTGTTTCCTGAAGCTTTGGCTTTTGTTTCAGTAGCAGTAGAGAACAAGAGGTACTAGTCTGAACGGATCGTAATTGGTAGGCCCCTTTAAGCTAAAGCAATTCTATATTGTCGTATTATAACAAAGGTTGCTGACACAAAAATTCCCTCGCATAGTTGTACAATTTCAGGAATTAATGGCCAAAATTTGACGTGTAAATGATATATGGCATGGCGTGTCAAGAACCCCAAATGAATATGTCAAATTTCGCCAAAAAATATGCGAACCTAACCCGAGGTTATAGTAACCCCTCCAATGGATTATTTTTTCTTTTTTTTTTCTTAATTTCTTCGTAACTAATATATGATACGTTAAGTAAGTTGTTTAGTAAATGGACTCACCCAATGCTACAGTCACAATTCCACGGGTTATCCGCTAACTGAAGTTGGGTGAGAAAAACGGAGCCGCTGGTACCGGGATGAATGGTTGTTGATGGCTCTGCTACTGTTGATAATTTGTTATGCCGTAACTCGAGCTGAAGCCAACGGACATTTCCAAGATTCTGAAAAAATGCCTTAGTCAATTCCGTTACGCCGTTGTCTTGCAAAGTAAGAGTCAGCGCCTTTCCTTGAAAATCCTTCGTGGTGGGTTTGATGGGAAGAACAAAACGTCTTAGTAATTGCTAGCTTTCCTTTAAACAATATTCTACTTCGTAGTCACCTTAAAGGCGTTGCTTGCAATGCTCTTTAGTTTGTTGCCACTAATGGTAATGTTGCCTATTTTAAACGGTAACTTTCCTTTCAACTGACTATCCAAGGTTGCAGTTTCCACCTATAAATATCAACCTAATTCATAATTTCATTTCTATTTTTTGTTAGGCTTACATCGATTTCAAGATGTTTGATAGCATGATTAAAATCCAAAAGTTTCGGAATGTCCAATCCTTTGACTTTTTCATAAGTTCCAATAGCCAAGTGTCGAAGATTGGTCATCTGGAACAAACTTCCCTCCTAGAAAGAAATTCAGACATTTAAACAAGGTCAATTACCCAAAACGGAGAAGGATAAGTTGTGCCTCGAATGTTTGAAGAGGAAGATTTTGAATGTTTAAGTATTCCAAACTTTTCATGCTGGCTAGTGTTCCGTTTGCCAGAGCCGTTAAATTGTTACCGTTCAGACGGAGTGACCTTAGTTTAGAAGCTGTGGACCACGGTGATTCTGGCAGCACTGTAAGCTGGCAATAGCTAATGTCGAATTCCTTCAGATTAGCGTAGCGGGTAAAAAAATCCGATGGCAAATTTTCCACCCTTCGGAGAGCACCTTAGTATGAGTATGGGTGTGCAAATGAAATTTTTTTTTTTTTTTACATACGTGTTGTAAGATACATTGAGCGATAGTAATTCGGGTAAATGAAAATCGCCAAGATCAACACTTCCAATATCGGCCAAATTAAGATGAACCAGTGACTGGAGGAGATTATCGAAAATGTGGTCAGCAACTGTTTGTATAGGATTGCTGCTTAAGTCCAGGTAAGCCAAACGGTTCAATGAAGAGAATGTTTTCTCCGTAAGCGTTGATATCGCGTTATTTGACAGGTCCAGGTACACTAGGTCGGTCAGTTTTTTCAACTGTATCAAGCAGAAGAAAAAAAAGTATCAGATAACGAAGTACGACATAACAAACTGATGCAAATTTATCAATAATTGTAAAAAATATATATTTGTTTTGAAACTGCATTGCCAAAGTTGAATTATTCACCGTTCCCACGGCTATAATGGCTACATCGTAAAAGAAATCTTTTGCTTTGCTAATAGGTTTGTAACAATTGAAAAAGACTATAGTCCAATTTACCTGATCAGGCGTGATGGACGTGATTTCATTGTGAGATGCATCCAGATGCCTGAGAGTGGTGGCAATGCGACTAAGACAGCCGTCAGGGATTTTGCTTATCTGGTTGTGGGAGACGTCGAGAATTTCCAACTGGGTATCCTTAAACAAAGTGTCAGGCAGAAATCGTAGCCGGTTGTGTGAAATATTTATAACACGAAGAGTTGACGAACGACTCAACATGTCTTGATATATTTCACTGATGTCGTTGTGGTCAAGCAAGAGAACTTGGAGACTTTTGGCATTAGCAAATGCGTCTGAATCAACCTGAAGTAAAAAGCAGCGCATGTTAGCACAGAGTCCTTTAATTGTGGTCTTTTTGTAGAGAATGCTTTTAAGTTGATTTATACCAGTTGAATATTGTTGTTTGAAATATCTAACCAAAGTAAATGCTGCATGTCACTGTATACCTGAAAAGGAACCAAGAAGTGAGATGTTAGGTCTGAACAAATGTTAAAAAAATATGTAATAAAATAATGACTAAGAAATGCGTTACATCTCTGGAAATGTTTCGAAGTTGATTGTGATGAAGGACTAAGTGAGTCAACGAGCTACGGATGGGCTCGAAGTAGTTACGGGAGATGAACGAAATGTTGTTATAGCCCAGGTCCAAGGAACGGATGCTAGAATATGACGACCATCCCGTTCGGTTGGAAGAGAGTTGTTGGATAAGGTTGTGACTGACATCAAGCTTGATTGCCGATAGCGTACCCACCTGATCCAGCCAATCAAACGACAGTTTTTCGAGGCTGTTGTGCCCAAGATTTAGAGTCTCCAGTTTGGGCAAATTATGAAAAGCTTCAGCTTCAATGGTACTAATCATATTTCCATCAAGTGAGATGTATTCCAAATTTTCAATATTTTGGAATGCCCCTTTGGCAATGCGTGTGATTTTGTTCTCCTCCAGATTTAGGATTTTCAGATGTGGCAAATCAGAAAATGTTTGCGCCTCAATGGCGCTGATGAAGTTAAAACTCAATGACACGTTGACAAGATTAGGCGTATGGCCGTTGTTTAACATTTGCTGGGGTATTTTCTCTATGGCATTATCCTGTAGATTGATGGAGCGAATTTCTTTCATCAAATGGAAGAAGTCATCCGGCAAATTGGTAATCCTGTTGTTACTAAGGTCGATAGACTGAAGTGAGACAAGTTTCTTGAATGGTTCTGAAGGTAAACTTCCGACTCCAATGCCATTCGCCATGGAAAGGTGGATCAGAGATGTGCCGACATCAGCAAAAGCGTCTGCTTCTATCTGCGAAATGCGATTGTCGGACAGATCCAAAGTTTTGAGCCCTGGCACGTGACGAAAAGAGTTGGACGAAATAGTTTTCAGTTTGTTTTTGGACAAACTCAAATGCTCCAATGCAGCTCCGTAGCCTTCAAAGTCATTTGTAGATATCTTTTCGTCCAATGAACTCAAACCCAGTGACCGTAGGTTGCGGATGTCGTTCATTTGCTTCACAGGTATTTGGCCCATTTTTTCTCCAACTAAATTTATGGTTTGCAGTGCATAACGGAATCCACTAAGATCAGCATCAGCTTTGAATGCTAGCGAATTATCATTCAGTATCAGAGCTTTCAAGAAGTCAAATTTGTCTAGTAAGTTTTCAGGCAGCGTGCTTAAGTTATTGTAACTTAAATCCAAGCGTTGCAAAGAAGATTCTAAACCACGGAAAGATTTCGACTCGAGAACAGTAACAGAGCACTCGCTAAGGCTCAAATCCCTGATTTTCGCATCTTTAAAAGCGTCTTCGGCGATCTCTCTTATAGCATTTCCGTTTAGGGACGTCTTATTAATGAGATTAAAATTTTGAAATGCAAAGGGCGGAAGATTTCCGATCATGTTGTTGTCAAGAATTAACGTATCGATGGAGATACGGCCTTGGAAGAAAACGTCAAATGTCGTACTGATGCGATTGTTCGCGAGATTGACGGAATTGAGCGATCGCATTTGCGCCAGACTGGTGAATGGGATATGCTCCAGAGCGTTGTCAGCCAAGCTGAGATGTGAGAGCTTTATGGAGCCACTGCCGCTAAGCGGCAAGATATTAAGAATGCTGTTTCCTCGTAAGTCTAGACGCTCGAGTCGCTGAAAGCCTACGAATGATTCCAATTGTAACGCAACCAGGTAATTGTCAGCTAGCGACAAATGCTGTAGCGAATCTTCCACTCCGGTGAAATCTTCGCGGCTGATTTCGACGATCATGTTACTACCAAGGTCCAGCACTTTCAGTTTTTCCAAATTCTGCAAAGCCTTCTGCGGCACGCGTTGCAAGTGGTTAAACGGTAAGTACAGTTCTCCAAGCGAACGTTCTAGACCGGCGAAGGCTCTTTCCGGGACGCTGTACAAGTGATTGTTGCGAATGTCGATTCGCCACAGGCCTGCAAATGAAACAAGCGTGTATTTATTTGTTGTTGCTTTTTTTGTTGATGGATGATGACACGTTTCAATACGAAAATGTGTGCATTACTGAAATGAAGCTGTAGAGTGTAATTTTCATGTGCATTTTGTAAATGGTGTCCCCTTATTTATTCTTTAAAAATATTTCTAATCTACAGATTGGTCTATTCAATATATACGTAAATGTCTCATTTTGTTTAAAAAACATGACCGTCCAACAGTTAGTTAAAATGCGAAGCTACTTGTCGTTGAGAATTTACCAATTAGGGCACCATAAGTTGACTCTTAAGACAAAATTTGTGTGGATGGCACGTTAACCGTCCATCACAGTACGCTTTACATGGAATTATATTCGAGACTATGGTCACCATAGAATTGTATGTACATTACATTATTAATAAATAATAAAATTCAAATGCAAACATTAATTAATTACCGATTCAATACGTTATGATACTCTCTACAATAAGATAGAATTTCGGGAGTAAATAGGAAACATCATACCTGTTCGATGGAACCCATTTTCTTCCACCCTACGTAGCCCGTTACGTCTGAGATTGAGGGCAAAAGCTTTGGTGTTGTTGATTCCTACTGGTATGCTGGCCAATGGAATATCCTCGCAATAAATCAACCCCACTTCAGGTCCACCTCTTGAGCAGCGACACAGCAAGTTAAACGGGCATGGCTGCAAATTCTTGGCTTCATCTTCCAAGATACCGGTGGTAGCTCCCACGAAGCAGGCACAAGCGATCAGTATCGCAACAGTTACCATGATGGAGTGGCGGTTGTCTGCCAGTTCCTTGTAATAGGCTCTTCTGGGGAGCATCGTTTGCTGTACGAAAAAGAAAAAGCTACTGAGAGGGCTCTCTGTATGTGCGCTTCTTCTAAAAGAGAATGCGATTCCTTTCTCGCTCGAATACCCATTCGCCTCCTTTTCATTAGACCATTTCAAGCTTATTATACACATCTAAAAGGATTACATTGACCAAGTGTGTCTCCCTTATGGCTTCTCCACGATGTGGTAGCCGGGCAATACTGCTTGAAAGGTTAGACTCGTCGAACAGAACAAAGTTTCGAAGAAGACCACCAAATGAGAGCAAAGCCGCCATGTTTTCCCATGCGTTGTTTTTATCCGCACCCTAGCTTCCTTGGATATATTTCTTGTCTTTTTTCTTTTTTATAATATCTTTAAATATTCATTTGCAAGGGTTCGATATACATACGTTCAAAATTCGTGAATTTTGACCAAAATTTGATAAATTCGCGAATCTGCTCTACACAACCGGCATAACCATTCAAAGGAATTTGCAGCCAACTGTAGAAGAGATTCACCCAGTTGGAAACCCGTGAAGAATTTATTTGAAAAAAGAGTGTCGACCACAAATAAATTTAATAAGCCCAGGTTTCTGACGAAGCCTTTCAATTAAATCAAATGAAAATGCTCAGAGGAAACTTGATGTCAACCAAGATTTACATTTTTTTCCATTCATGGGAAATTTATGGGGTTAGGTCTATGGCGTTTCAATTTTTTAGTTTGCTTTTTTGCTTAAATGACAGTTGAAAACCACAGCTAGTTTTTTATTAGGTGAAGAACTCACCATTAGAAGACAGTGATTCCGTTGGCAACAAGATCGAGAACAGTCAACTACAGATGTCCCAAACACGTTTTTTTTTTTGCGTGCAAATCGTGCTGTACGTTGGTTGTAAAGAAACGACAAAGACTCGCTGAACTGTTAACTGGTACTGAAGTTGAAGGACTGATATATATTCAGCAAACTGACGTGGATGTGGCTTAAGTAGGTTGCAGTGCTCATTCTTTTGTCGGCTTCTCTAGGGCAAACGCAAACGCAAAAGAAAAAATAAAAAACCGTAACGTGCTTGGAAACGGTATGAGTTGTAGACAGTGGGTGCGAATAAACACGAGTTTGCAAACATTTTTGGCAAACCCAGTGCTAAAGACACACTGTGCACATTGCTAATAATGTTTGCGAAGGGGAAGTGGGTACAAGAGGTCTGCGTGATGGGATTATACGATTTTGGGGTGTTACCTACCATCACACAGTTTGCCGGTCTCAATAATATTCATCGCTATAACAATCCCAGCATCGGCCTTACAAATGAGAGGGTATTGTACGTAGTAGGGAGTAATGATCGCCCATAGCATAGAAGGGTTTCGACTTGTAAATGTACATTGTGTGTGTGTGCATTAGAGATGACGATGGAAAGAGGGAGATCACAGATGATGAATGCAGGGCAAAATTGGACGTTGATTGTGCACAGCACCGCCACTTGGCTCCCCTCGTTATTGGTGGCACTCGGGTTTTCCACACTCCTCTATCATTTGGCGCATTTAATCCTCCCCTCCCCCATCCCTTCTCCCTCTCTGCATGCGGTTTCACAACAACGAGGAATTACAAATAGAGAGCGTGTTTGTACGATGTTAGCACGGAATACGTCAATGAATAAGTGACTAGATGTTATGAAGGAACAGCGACAAGGGCTAACTTGAGCTAACTTTTGTAGAGTACGGTAGCTGCACACCGTGCTGTCAACGGTCTTTAATCAACATGCCCTGACCTATCATGTTGGCAATTTAGTATGTACAATCGCAGCTTATTGCCACCGATTGTTGCACAATGACAACGAACAGCCGGGGCACAAATAAAGGTAGGGAACTTCGGGAATAAATGCGTGAGAAAAGCATAGGTTGATAATCGTCTCGCAATTTTCGCGGTCGATGGTAAATCGGTTCTAAATCAATTATGAATCCTCCAACCTCTTGAAAAAAAACTTTTTAGTGGAGTTATATATTTTAGATAACCACTTCCATCTTAATGATGAAAGGGTGACGTGCATCGCAGCAGGCGTTTGACAAAAATACAAACAGCCAAAATAAGTAAACTAAAAAAAAAAAAAGGCTGTTACAAATTGGAGTTTTCGTCCATTTTTTGTTTTCGTCCATTGCGGGATAGTAAAAATGTCACAAGCTTTTGGACAGTGTATGGTTTTGGGGTCACGTCTTGTTAAGAGGTTTGCAAGTGAGGCCCTCCATGTTGATGTCCCAAAACCGCTGTGGTAGGAGAACTATTATAATTCAATGGGATCGACGCCAGTGTAGCTGGAATCTCGCTTAACAAGGCAAATGCCCACAGCAAAGAGCAACTTAAAGACTTCATTATAGTCCACAATGACGAGACTCGGTACTGTCTGTGCCTTTGTTATGGCTTTTTCCCTTACCATGTCCAAGGGAGACCGAGCGGCAACACCGGACGGCCTCTTCAGCACGCGTCGTCCTCCTGTAACGACCTGACAAAACGCTTCACTGGACACCACTCACTGGTTTTTCTCCTTCCTATACCTCTCGACTGACTCGTAAAGCTTGAGCTTCAGTTTTATATAGCCCATGAAATAGAATTCAAATGATTTACCATAAGTGGAGTTAAACAATGCGCTATTTGATGACGAATCCTGCAAGCATCATTGGCGGTCATTATATATTTTATATTGATATTTCTAGCCTATCAAATGGGAAATGTTAGTTCCCAAGAAACCATAGGTAAACGCGGTAAGTACTATTACATTAAAAAGGTTCAAATACAATTCGTAAATCGCTTTGCTATTTAGCCTAGTGAACGCAAAAAGCAATTCGGAAGAAACTTGAAAAGCTATCTCGCAAAAATAAAATTAAGCTGCTTTTTTTCAATATGTTTCAAGAATAAGGCATTATTTCTAAAATAGAACATTCAGTAAAAAATGATAATCAATTTTCAATCGTTTCGATGAAAACTGCATGCCAACTGGCTGAGACAGAAAGCCTTTGAATTTCCTATACCTTCATTATTGTTTTCACGTTTAAAATTGATCATAGTTATTATCTTGTGGTTGCTATAACGTATTCTATTCCATCGCTATAGCCTGCTATTCTTGAAAACGATTGGTTGCTATTGGTTACATTTAGAAATCATATGCTGCTGTTGCGGCACAGAGTGAAGTAACTCGATAGCGCTGGCATTTCAGTTTTTCTGTCTGGAATAGACGCATAAGTAAACGATGGTGAACCGGCGCCACAGCTATTGCTTATATTTAAATGCATGAAGATTGAGGATATATAACCGACACGCGGCAGGGGCAAATTGACAATTTCGGTTATGGAATCGACTGAATTTTCTACACTTCTTTTCAGTTTCATAGATTTAGGGAGAAAGACGATTGGCGGGGGAGGGGTATGTATCAACCGGCACGAAGCATACACAGAATCGACACCCAAAATTGTACTGTGCTATTTGAATTTTAATACATGTAGCAATCTGAACAATATATACAGCAACTCTAGCATACGATCTGTTTCGTGTCATTTTTGGTCGCTTATAAAATCATAGATTTTCAAACAATTTGCCCCGTAGACTTTGCTGCTTCGGCGCAGATGTAGTAGCATGACAATCCCGGATAGCATAGTTGCCCATGGCGACCAATCAGCTTCCTTTACTGCGTCTAACTGGGTTGGCAGATTGTTCAGCATCTCTCGGCTTGTTTCCTCCCATCCGTGCGTGAATGTCAAACTCACTACCATGTCCTATAAGCATACGTGTAAATAGATGCGTACACCTAGTCAATAAAACAATCTTGCCGTCAGACTTACGTCCGCTTTCATCCGTAGCTGGCCTTTACTTTGTTTCGTTTAACGGATAAACTCATAGTGGAAAGACGTTGCGGTGTTAGCCTGTTGTATTTTAAAGAAGAATAACGCAACAAGTAATCGACACCGGGATAAACTTACCGGGGTGTACACCAGTCGTGGACAATGACAGGAAAGATGAGATCTTTCTTTATTCGTGACTTGCTTGGTGAATCCATTTCGGTTCCACAACCTGATAGAGGTAAATTTTCTTCCCCTTACTTAGACCCAATACCAAATGCGTTCCGATTGCATCAAATTGCAATAATTTGGCTTTGCGCATTTGTGTGAAAATGTTTTTTTGAACAAATTCGTTGCATGCAAGGATTATAAGTAAAAGTATTGTAATAAAAGTTACGCCGAGTATAAGGTAAGCTGTCTCAGTTAAGAAAACCAAAGTGGACGAAAACGGAGGGCAAATTACTGTGTTGAAAAAAAAACCCATAAAAAAACAGAATGCTAATGAGTGATCAAAGACTTGCTGGCATAGAATATTTCAGATAAAAATGAGATTGTTAATTGGAGCGAATCTCCGGAGGTTCTTTGAACTACACAACTTGAGTGATGATGAGTAATCGCGCTGGAGGATAGGAAATTCTCCTTGGTGTTGAGTAGACAAATTTCTCGACTACAACAAACAGTGCTGAGCGTACATGCAAAGAGGGGATACAAAAAATGTCGCTAATGACTACAAGACCAAGGTGTAAGATCAAGAAGCTGAAACTTCAAAGACAAGCGGACTCCTTTGTTTGTTCTGCACACTTCATCTTTCCTTCTTTCAATGATAACTCCTTTGCTGCTGCGATTTCATTCAGCACTTTAACACTCAACTCGTAAGTGTTCTAGCGTTTGGGGCTTTCGGCCATTATGTACAGTCATGTGTGCAAGTTCATTAAAATATTACAACAGGCCTCCCTGCCCACACCAATTTCCATAGATGCAAAATAAATAAAACTAAACTAATATCCATACGCAGTTAAATATACCGTAGTCATGATTTTCAAATCGCGAAAACATTACCAGCTGCGATTTGTGGTAGTCTAGTATGCTCTACGCTAATCGGGAAACTGAAAGCAGCTGGGCACGATTAAAGCGAAAATTGAAATCTAGGAAATTTGGCTAACAGTCTATGCTGTGGAAATTTTATTGCGTTGGTAAATGAATCAAGACAGACTATACTGAAAGAATGTGAAATACAATCTCTGTTCACCTATAGATTGGTATCAACTTGACATCAAAATGACTTGGTACTATTTCGAAAATGTTAGCAGTATGCATCTATGCATAAAACAAACCTTCACATGTGATAATAACTAAGAAATCTTCCTTAGTTTCATGTGCCAAAGAGCTTAATGAGAAGTAAATGAGCCGAGTTTAGACGGCTATAGACTCAGTTGGGAGGCTGACGCGTTTGCTTGTTAGAAAGGGAAACAACAACACACAAAAGAAATCGAAATAAAAGAATGTTGTCTGATGCGCGGATCTCGAAACTATTAAAGGTAATTAAGACACACAAAAGAGGAATAATTGCCATGCTGTGAATTAGTGTTTTTAGAAACATCAAAGAACCACCGTCTTTCTCCCTTTCTGTTTCTTCCTCGACAAACAACTTGGATATGCGTTTCTTTTCTCTAGTTACTACCTCTCGACTCACTCGCTCAGTAATGGTATAACGTTCTCAGTTCCCTAACAGCCGCCGCGTCATTCAGTCTCTCCATCTCTTTAAAAATCCCTTTAATGCTCTTGATTCCTCTGTCGGGGTGTGTGTATGTGTGTGTGTGTACGCGTGCATGTCAACCACTCGACTCGTACTCAAGCGATAACTTGTTATACCAATCGTCTACACCCTATCAAACAAGCGAATTCGTTTATCTGTATTTCATGTCAGTTTTATGGTCGTTATTCGCTTTCAGGTTTTGTTCATTTCTCTGAAAAGAAGTTTAAAACCATTTGGCTACGCCCTGCAGGTGTGTGCTCGTTAGCTCAACGATTTTGTTTAAAATGCTCGACTACATATCTTTGAATTTTCAGTCGTTTTGGGCCATATAAACAATTTAAGACAACTCAAGGGGATGGACGATGTTGGCGTCACCCTTACATTTCCACGTTTATCCCTTGGAATCGAACGTCCAATCATGGTTCAGTTCAATAATTGATTTAATTGAAGAAGCCACCGTTGGCATTAGACCATATCAAACCGATTTCACTTCCAATTAATTCATCAATCAATATTTTCTCTATCGAGTTTCACCACATCAACACTTTTACGGTTTATATTTCCATCTTTGAATCGAAAAGTGCCCTTTTCCCGACCGTCGTATTATCAATATTGCGACATTCATTATAAAGTTATCAGATGTAAAAGCTTGTATAATTTGTTTCCAGAAAGATCATCCAACGTATTTCGCTGGCAATTGCAGGTACATATTTCTTGTTTCATTCAAAATGGATTTGGAAATTAAAAACAACACTAGAATCGCTTAATTGTTTTAGCAATGCGGAAAATGGCGTTACAACGTTATGGGTCATTTGACGAGGAAGAAGTCGGGAACGCCTTACGCTCGTTATGCTAGACTACCTTGTATGTCAGCCTATGAATTAAAAAGCTTCCTTTCTGTTCGAATCGCTGTTATTGCACCTTGTACGCATTCGTATCCACTTAGTTTAATTGCGGAGAACGCTAGAGGGCATGTAGGCTTCTGAGCTGAGAAATATTTTTATCAAGAGAATATTTGCATAAAGGCCTAGAGTTAATTAAGGGGATAGAGCTGATGACAATATAACTATAAGTGACGTCCAAGCCCGTTGCTGCTTGCAAACGCAAGACAGACAACTGGCTCAATCTCCACTCGTTGGCTAACGCATGACGGAAGAGGGGATCTAACTAATTCATAAAAAATGCTTAAAGTTAAAGTAGATCAAGGCAAGAGAAGATAGGCAAGAATTGCTTGCGCCAAGATCAGTGTTAGACTTTTCACCAATCCTCTTTCTCTACCGTAGAGTGAGGTGGGGTTGGGATTCTGGTAAAACGTTGATTTAACTTAAATTTGATGGTAGCCAAGGTCTTTTCTTTGAAAGATTAAAGAATGACCTTGGGTACGTCTAGATACATAGAGAAAATATTCAATTAATTAAAATCATAAAAGCATTGCATAACATGACAATATATATATATATAATATTGTGTGATTTCTTGAGCTCTGATAGGCCTAATTTAATTTTTCATCTGTTCTAGTCCTCTATTTAGTCAAATTTCGTAAGATGTGTTTGTAGTGTACCGAATGAGCAACAATAGCAATAACTGACTTCCATGCAGTGAATAAACACGAAATTATGTTCTCCGTTTGCCGTATCGGATTTAACAGATGAAGATGACCTGAATTCGTCTAGTAATGACGAAAAGCTGTTTACCAAAACCACTTCCCCCTTGTACCTTAAGGAGTCTTCCGCAAATGGGCAGCACAGTTTTAAGAAGGAAGAGAATCCATTCAGCCGCGTTCATCGCCGAAGTGCCGACCTGGAAGACGGTATGCACTGTGGCAACAAGAAGCCCCGAAGGCGTCGAACTGCTTTCACCCATGCTCAACTGGCTTTCCTCGAGCGCCGATTTCGATCGCAAAAATATTTGTCTGTTGCAGATCGGGGCAACGTTGCAGAGCTTCTCAATCTGACGGAAACACAAGTGAAAACTTGGTATCAAAACAGGAGGTATGTTCACAAACCAAAAAACAAATAACGTTTATGTAGAAATACTGTGGTCGATCGTTACTCGCATTTCCCGACAAACCTCCAATTCAACAGCCTAAACACAAGCTGATGGCTTTATTGTAATGTGCACAACTTGAACAAAACTATGAACTGCAGAGTGAGCCTGACATGGTGGCTTCATGCCCAGTCATCAGAAACAAGTATACAAACATGCAAAGAGGAGAAGAATAGTAAATAAAATAAAAAACAACCACAGTTTCTTTATGCAGTGTATTTAATTTTCTATGTCGTTTGTGTAATCTAGTCTATATATACTAGTTGCCAAATGAGATTTACGCTACAGATTCTATAGTTATTGGTAGAAAGCATCTCGTCGTTTGATCTAGACGGATCGAGAAAATCCGGTCGAATAGTGTAACATCCAATTTACGAGAATTGGCGTTTTTGTTTTTCATACTTATGACAGAACTATAGGTTTCAAAAGGTGAACAAGAACACCGAAGGGTTTCCCGTTAGTATAAGATTTCAATATAGCTAGGCGGTTCGAAGGCTGTCACCACCGTTATGCACACGTTCCCCTTCCGCCTTCCTTTCTTCGTCAATGATATATGCATTCATACGTCTTTACCGGGTAACTGGCGAGAGCCGACTGATAGAAAAGTTTAAGGAATTCCCCAAATGTATAGTGTTTGATGCGATTACTATTCGTTCGTGTGTATCCTGCACGAATACGCCGTTCTTTTAATCCTACCTATGTAGCATTTCTTTCTGTGCCGTGGTATAGTTTTCACTCCATTATTTTACAATTTCATGGTGTGCTGAGAGATATGGAATACAATAGGGCGGCCGAGTTACAACTAAAATAGAAAGCAAGCAAATGCATAGATCGTAATTGGAACAGCAATTTCTATTCATGACTCCCTGATTTGTTGGAAAAACTTGTTATTCAAAGTAGTGTTGTACTTCTATTTGAACAGTTTATACCAAAGACGTTCCGACAAGCGAGCAAACTCTTTATTTTTTGTCATTGCTACTTGTAAAAAGCAACTCTTTACGTCAAGTGCTACATATTGTAACAAAAAATAGCTTGACAAAGGTAGGAAAAATTGCTATTTTCGATTCCGTCGATTAGGCCATTCTAAATTACCTAAATTAATTTTAGGGAATGGCTATTTAAACTCGTAAGATACAGTTTACCAATTTAAGGTAGGCTGTTGTTGCGAAAAAATTTGCTTATAATGGGACTCGAACTAGATTTACGGTCGCATGTTTTATCAGTGTACCACCTAACTTTTTAATTATTCTTGTTTTTTATTTAACTGGTACCAAGTTGCGTAGATCGATGCCTAGTAAGTAGACGTTTAAAAAAGTTTACATACGTTTAGAAAAAAATGATTTTAAAAGCCGAAATAAAAAAAAAAAAACAAGCAATGGTCGTTCGTTACGGATTGATTTTAAAGAGTTTAACCCTCATATTTAGTCGGATGTTTGGGATACAAGTGGTTAAACGAAATTAACACACTGACAAATTCAAAGCGTGGTTCAAAAATAGGAAAATTTGGGATTGGGGTCATATTGCAGTGCTATCTAAAATTGGCAGTCAATTTTTACAGTAGCCTGTAGTCAATAAAAAAAGAGTGCAATTTATTTTTGGGCATAGTCGTCATCAATCCCAATAACAAGCTGATTTATAATAAATTCACTTTTACATCTCTTTGATAAAAAATGAACGCAACTTAAAAACCAATAAAACAAAATAAAAATAGACGACACAGACGTACTCTACAAACAGGAGACAAAATTAGTGTAGTGTTGGGCCAGCTGGATGACATCACCGGCGCTTAGCACACGTGACATGCGTAATGTACCTCATGGGACTGTCCACCGGTTTGATAAGGTTTCAAAGGATAAAACGGTCAGATAGTCGTCAAGTACGCCGGCATTTTTTTGTTTTGTTTTTGTTTTTTACTACCCAGCTTTACTTGGAAATCAAAATAAATTATGGAGATGTTGCTGTGGTGCCGATGAAATGTGGATACTCAATGTGTTCTGTATTCGATGGCAAACACAAGTCATGAATTTACAATAATGTGCATTGACACACCTATTTTTCTTATAGAACTAAATGGAAAAGACAAGCCCAGCAACAGCAGCAGGCGGATCCATCTATGGCTTCGTCCTACTCCGTTAATGCAACACTACCTAACATGGCTGAGAGTAGGTCGTCGGCTGCCTATTGCCAACCTTTGCTGTGCAGTAATGATGTTAGCAGGAACCCGGAATCGTTCTTCCCTTACATCCGGACAATCCCAACTGTCTTTTCAACTAGTTGCCACTTTTCCTAACCTTTCTATGGGAATCCCGTACAAAAAAGCTATAATTATTGTTCTTTTCGTATTGTACCTATCTCGCTATCACAAATGTACACGTCCTCACATTTTATTTTATTTTGTTTCATTTTATTTGTACAACTTATATTTTTCTCGCTATTTTTGTTAGATATGCTGTTGTACAAGTATTCTTGTCTAAGAAATTTCACAAGACGTTGCTAAAACACTGTAAATTGCTAGATATTTCACACTGTGGTTGCTTGTTATAATACCCTAGTTTAAATTTAGTTATGTTCGCTTTTGCATTCAAAGTAAACTTCGTATACAGTATGAACACCATATCAATATTCGCATTGTAGAGGAAAAAATAAAACAAAATTCTTGAATTTATTTTTTTTTACTAGTTCTTTATTTCTAAGTGTTATAAGCCTAATACTTATTGCCATCACAAGAATCCTGCCATCAAATGGAACCATGGCTGGTCGGATTCCGAAGGTTAGTTTAGGCGCTTTCAGTTCACATGAAAATATTAACCGCAATGTTAGATAGTTGATCAAACAAAATCGATCCTATATCCAGTTCTGGTCAACTAATCGAGCCAAGAGTTTTACCATTGACAAAGAAAATAAGCATGGGCATAGCTATACATCAAGTCAAGGGCTAATTGTCCTTAAAATGAAAAAGTGCTTGGTTTTTACATGAAACAGACGGGTGCTATTGTATTGGCAGTAAGTGCAGATTGTAAAGCTCCCCTAAGTTTTTTGTATCTGCAGTAGGCCTACACTGATAGCAAAATCTACTTGAAAGAAATTTTTTTGTTACCCAAACCCGTAACAATAGTATATAGGCCTACATGAAGTTATAGTCAACCAACGTTTGGTCTTTAAAGGATGACTACCTATTCCGCCTCTAGCATAGTTTAGCATAATCGCGCTTATTTTGCATGGCCATCTAGGCAAAGTGCATCTTTTTTTCCAATACCACAGACAATATTAGCTTCAACGTATTGCAATAATGCTAGAAATCTGATTGAAGTAGGGCTCAGACGACCTATTTTAACACCCGTATGCGTAAAGGAGTGTCATGAAATAAAGTTGATCGACGGATAGCTTGCAAATATATGGATTATTCTGCTTTTTTTTTCGCTTCCTGTTCGTAAATTTTCTTTACGCTTCAGAGGTTTCCCTTGCGTGCATTGTCTGGCCTCATCAGAGGGTCGGTGCATTCATCGGGCGACTCCCCCTATTTCTCTTTACAGGACTTTGGTGGTGTGACAAACAACAGGGGGCTGGAAATAAGCAGGACAGGGGTCATGAAAATACCATAGGGGAATGTCGCTTCAGGCTAGTCTAGAAATTCTAGCGCAGTTAACGGTAGATGACTTCGTCATCTAAATTTGCGTAATCTATTGTGAATTGCAAGTAACATGGTATTTAATTCCAAAAGTATCACTGGTCATGTCCTGATATGCAACCCATTCTAAAGGTAGGACAGAGGGCTACTTAAAGAATTTTTTTCCTGTTTCGTAAAGCTATCACTAGGCTTACTGCTTTTTTTTTTTAAATTCATAATTCGTTCACTTTATTGCATCGGCGAGGGGTCGTCTAACTAAAGAAGCAATATCACTGAGCTCGTAAAATAAAATTTGGCGACTCACACTATGTGATAGGGTCTACAGCCTTCACGATATTTACCTACATTGGCTGCTTATCACGTAGCTAATGTTCTTTCACACGTCATATGCGCCAAGCTGTGGTTGTTCTATTGATTTTATTCGAGATCGACGAACATCTTGCTTGTCATTATCACGAGGTGATAGTTGATGTAACCAGCTGATAAGGTGATTACATTTGTAAACTTCCTTCGCCTTTCAGGCTTTGTATCGTTCGAACAGCAACACTAGCAATAGAGTAGCTCGTGAAAGCACCGTCATTATGAAGACGCCGGCGATACTCATTTTTCTGTGGTCGTTTCCCTTTTTATCAACTTCTTTTCGTTTAGACAGAAACAGCAAAGACGGACGCGATGGACGACTACTGGGCCTGACTGATTTTGAATCAGGTGAGATGATATAAGCAACGAGATAAAGGCTGTTTTATATCTTTAAGTAGTTCCCAAGTAAGCTAATTATTGCAACTCCGAATAAAGGTACAACATCGCCGTGGATAGATGAGTCAGCTGCTGATGCAAAATGGCTCATAGAGGATTTTAGTGCGCCTTTTGACCCTTCACAACCTGCTCCTATGCCACCCTCTGGAACTAAATATCTTCGCGTTAATCGTCCGGCTGGAACTTCCGGTCAAGCTGTTCTGCGTTCGGAACCTTTCATCGTTCAGCCGGGCGATCAATTTCGCCTATCCTTCTGGATAAGATCAGGTTCCCATACCTGACGACATTTTTATTTTAAAATGGAAAATTGCATTTTTAATCGTTTTATTCTTCCACTTTTCAGATCCCATTCAAGTTAACAATATTCAAGTACCAATTACGTTGAATATTTATTTATGATCATTTATCTATGTGAACTAATTCCTGTTTTTAATGCAGATCTATTGGTCGAATAATGGGGTTCAAGAGCGGATATTAAGTCTAGTGGAATATTCCACACCCACTAATTTCGAATGGCGGACGATATCGGTCTTGATTCCGGCTACTGGACCTGTCGAAACACGGGTAAGTCTCGGAACGGCGTAACTTAGTTTTTTTTATGTAGCCTGCTTTTTTTTAGTGAATTCTAATGAATAACATTGTAAACAATTCATTTTCCACTTTATGAACTCAACACGTATCACATGTTCAGCTCTCGATTTTTGGGTTCTGTAACTCTGGCACTGTAGATGCTGTGGCAATTGATAACCTCGTCGTTGAATCGTCAGGTAATAAGCCAACTTATTGAAATGAAACATATTTTTAAATTTTCATTGGGAAATGGATATGAATTTCATAAACTAGATCAAACGGTGCCTCCATCGTCCACTACGGTATATACCACAGTGTCGACGACAACATCTCCAGGTTTTTACTCGTTCCATTGTGCCAAAAACTTTTTTTTTTGCGATATAAGGAAAGTAAACCTCAATTTGTATATCATTCCGGTTTTCTATTATAGGTGGTTGTCCCTCAAACCTGGGCGCAAACTCTGTCAGGTGTGAGACTCTTGGAGGAAAATGTTACTGTTTCTCACTTTATAAGGTAAGCTTTATCCTCGTTAATTAATTTTCAACGTTATGAACCAGTCCTACTTCTGTGTCCACATTAGCTATTCGTTGTTTCTTCTTTGTATATAGGTCGATAGCTGGTATACCGGTGATTCATATTGTCGTACGAATGGAGCAACTTTAGTCAGTTTGGAAACACAGACGGAAATTTCGCTCATAGACAGTTACATTACAAGCGCTAGCTCTGGTACAGTATAGAACTTGTTCAAAGCAGTTAATACCTAAATCATAATGTATTAATGACTATACTAAAAAGTCGACAAGACTTCATACTATAATCAATTATCTCCTATTACTGCAGTGCACAATAATCTCGTTGCCCGTGCATTTTCTAATCCGCTGGACAATTCTGGTTCGATTAAAAACTAGGCCAATTAAATAGTTATTTTGACAGTTAATTAGTCATGCATTACTTTACCTAGCAACAAGTTACTCTTTTGGTAGGGCATTCTGTTTTTAATGTTTCCTTCTATTTTAATAATATCTTTAAAAAGGTCTGGATCAATATGCTTACTGGACTTCGGGACAGTGGGTAGGCAGCGGTTACACATGGACTGGATCCAACCAACCTTTTACTGCCACGTAAACAAAACATATCACATATACAAATGAGTATTTGTATGAAATTAACTTTCTTTTTGCGTAACTTCTCGTTTTAAAAGTAACTGGTATCCTGGACAGGTATTCTTTTTATATTACCGTTTTCGTTACCTTACTTTTTCATTGTTTTCAACTTTCGTTTCATTTTAGCCTGATGACTTGGCCTCGGGATATTGCGTCAGGTAATTTTTATTTTTAGCTTCATTACAATACACGATCTGCAATTTAGTATGTCAATAACAATGTAACTAACGAATACGTCATTTTAGATTATTTTACGGTGGTGATTATGCTGGACGCTGGAGTGATATCATTTGCAGTGGTGAAGGATACACGCCGTTTTATTTCATTTGCGAATTATAAGTCTATGATGAGTAAGCATCTTGTTCCTTCACCTGAATTACTTAACACAAAAGGTGAGATCGGAATCGGCTGTTAAAAAAATAAACGCACAGTAGTTAGCAAAGCAAACACGAAAGAAGGAAAAATTCTTGAAAACTGAGACACGTTAATTGCACCTCATCAAGTGTTATGCGTTGATTAATTATTTACCATTTGAACACGTGATCATTATAATGTGAAGTAAAAACTTACATGGCAATCGCTTGCAACGAACGCAACTGGTTTTAAGGAGTTGACGAATTTCCATTGTTCCATTAACCGTTTTTTTTTCTTTCTTCCACGAATATGTTGTCTATTCCAGGTATTTTTAGTTGTTATTTCTTGTTGATTGGGCACAACTCAGACAAGAATCAACATCAATTATTAGCGATGGATGGTGCTGAATAATAAGAATTCTTTTTAAAAATTGAAACTGTATTTCACCAACTGGACAGTCTATTACAGTTGAAAACGCTTGGGGATGCAAATTGCATAAAACACGAGTTAAAACTGACAAGTAGAGAATGGTCGCATCGCTAAAACGGCGACGATGCCAGCTTGCACGCACGTCATGGGCGGGATAATGTACAACATGCTATTTAAAAAAAAGAATAATAAAATAAACGAGCATGACAATTACGATGTATATCTCCTCTGATTTTCGCCACCGGAAAACAGGCAGATAATGAAAGCTGGAAGTTGGTAATTAACAGGAACAGTAATTAATTTAAAGGTCAATTTCAATTGGTACACTTGGTTTTCAAAGAAAAAGATCCTATGTACACACACACACACACTAAAAAAAAATCGACATTTTAAAAGTTTAGAACCCAGGAGATCACTTGCATACACACAAAAGGGGTTTACATCTTCAATCGGGGCACTTAAATGTAAATGCCTTCTGTGTGTTTCGCGTGTGAAGGTGGTACAAAAGACATGTTGGGATTGGGTGGGCTGGACATGCCTTCCGACCAGTCAGATGTCGAATGAGGCGAAGCAGAGCTCCATTGTCCAGGAGATTCTGGCGAAGGCGTCAAATAGGCTTCAGGCGGATGCAAAGCGTGTTGAGAAGGCGACGGATCCATATGCGAGTGCGGTGGCGTCGGGTAATGTTGTTGGTAGTACTGGGGCATTCCCGAATTCGTGTTGCGATAGCTCATCATCGTCTCAGGGAATTCGAAACCCGTCCGCTGTTGAGCTGCAGCTCTCATCGCTGCTATGTGAGTAGGGGAAGTGGGCAGAGATGGCCGACTTCCCGTCTTCGAAGGTGATGTAATACCGTTTTGTACAAGGTTCTGCTGAGGTGGTGAACCTGCGTAATTGCTAGCCGGCGGCGAAAGAGCAAACTGAGGTGGCGACAAGGAAGACTGGTAGGCCGTGTTGACAGCCAATGCATTGTACGACATTGCCTGTTGCTGGAGGCTAGCATTCATGCCTGACGATACCGTCGATGCTGGTAATGAAGTCTGCCTTTGATGGATGGTTGATTGCTGGGCATGTTGCGCCTGTTGTTGCTGCTGCTGCGGAAGATGATTACGGTAGTCGTAGTGGACGTAGCCGTAGTTGGTAGAAGGGTCCATGTTCGACATGTGAATCGCTTGCATGGAAGCGGCCGTTTTCATGCACTCGTCGTAAGGTGGCGGTTGCGGCGGATTGCCTGACGGCATGTGTGGGTGACTGCCACCGTATGTCATAACGCTGTAAGGGCTAGGAGTGGCACCCATTTCAACTGTGAGACGCAAAAAAGAAAGAAAAGTTTAAAACATGTTGCGCGTATATCGACATTGAGGTCAAATTACCTGTAGGCGGCGACTCTAGCGAGTGAGAGTTGGCGGGAGAAAGAGTCAATGAAACAGTCGAGACGCTGTCGACGCTTTGAACAGTGTTGGTACTTCCGGCGTTATCGTTCTTCTTCTTGCGGCTGTTGGTGTTGGTCCGTCGCTTGTTGGCAGTGTTCGTATTGGTGGCTGCGGCGGCTGCAACTGGAGCGTCATCCAAGTTGGGAATGCTGCTGCCAAGATGGCGCTGAGTTTCGCGGGCAGCGGCCACGGTGGACTTTGGACGCTTCTTGGGTTTAGGTGGTCGACCCGTCGTTCCAGTGGGCGCCGGCTCATTCTGAGCGGCAACGTCATTGTTTCTGTTGACACTGCTCGCCTGAGAACTGCTCATCGGCATAACATGGTGGTTATTTCTGGGGATATGCTCGTCCAAGAGACGAACGATATCGTGGTGAAGCCGTTCTTGAGCCACATCGCGAGGAAGCCTGTCCATATGATCGGGGATATCTCTGTTGGCGTGATGATCGAGCATCGCGCGAACGGCCTCGAAAGAGCCTTCACGGGCTGCGAGGAATAGAGGTGTTTCATCCTAAATACAAAAAGCCACATTAAAATCACGTCACTTGCTTTCGAATTAAACTTAATGAACAAACCTTATTGTCTTGCGCGTCTTTGTTGGCCCCGTGGGAAAGCAAAATATTGACGGCATCAATGTTGTTGACAGCGGCAGCCCAGTGAAGCGCCGTCTTTCCTTGGTCGTCGGCCGAGTTGATATCAACATCAGCGTTAATTAAATCTTCAACCATGCCTTCGATGGCTAAACGAGCCGCCAGAATGAGAGGCGTAGTGCCATCATGCATGCGCGAATTCAAATTAGTAGCACGATTGCGAAGCAATATCTGGAAGACTCCTTGAGCATCGGAGGCAACAGCTGCGTGGAGTGGAGTTCGGCCAGTGTTATCCTGAGCGTTAGCATCGGCCCCGGCTTCTAATAATCTCTTGGCGGCGTCGGCCCTGGCGTATCTAGCAGCCAAATGAAGAGAGGTCTCGCCCGTCTTGTCCATGGTAGCATTGGGTTTGGCTCCTTGCATCAACAGATCCTGAATGATTGCAGCTGAACCATCTTCTTCGTCGTCTTCACCAGTGTCAAGACCATTGCCGCGGTAGGAGGCAATCATCAACGGCGTGAATCCGTAAGGTCCACGGACATCCACTTCGACGCCAGACATATCGGCCGATCCGTATTGATTGGGTGGGGTGAAAGCCACACCTGAAGACATGTCAGGGCGCACGTCGGCGGCGTCCAAATGTTGTTGGGTCCAAGGACGTGGATCGTTTTCATCGTATTCGGTCATGGCTGTCTGGTCACTGGAATAACCACCTTCAGAGGAGCGGATGCGCTTCATCGGTGGTCGATCCATCGAGTCTTCGTCATCCGACCAGCGCGAACCATCCATGCCCATGTTGCCGTGATCCATGTAACCGGACATGTCAGGTGGCATTCCCATTCCCAGCGAGGGATCGATGTCCAACCGGTTGGTCGACGGTTGTTTGTGCAGGTTGCGCATCTCTTGACCATCAGGTCCACGACGGCGTGACGTCCTTCGCTGGACACTGACGCTGTTGCTCAGGAATCCATCCGGGAACCAGGTGATGCCTCGTTGGCGCTTACGCGACGTCGTGACCAGGACGCCGACAACGAGAGCGACGACCAGGACACACAAAGCGCCTACGATGACGTACGTCAATTTGGCATATGTCGAATCGATTGGAATTTCTGGTGGTCCAGCATCTAATCCCAAGACCCGATGGATGGGAAAATCGGCATCCAAGGAATGATCAGACGCCGAGGCGGCCAAGAACTGAGCCACTTGACTGGCTCTAGAGAAACATTCTCCGCCAAGAACTTGGGTGCATTTGCGATTATCGATTTCGACAAAGACGATGACTCCTCGGGCTCCATGAGGATATAGATGTGACGAGCCGAATGAAAAAGCCTTTGACGGTTCATCACCGATATTCCAGGGGTAGACCATTTCGTTGCCCTACAAATGACAATTGAACATTAATGTTTGTACAATTAATTTGGTTACAAAAATAAAAATGAAATTACCTGAGGATCGAGTTTAATGCGGACGGTGGTGCGAAGCTGCCGGCCAATGGAACGGACGAAAGCAACGCTCATATTTCTAAACGTGGGGAGATCCATCTCGAGTACCATTGAAACGGAGCCAACAGCCAAGATGGACGGCTCTTGTTGTTCGCAATCGAGTCCGTCCCAATTGCATTCGGCATTGTTACAACCGTCGTCGCATCGCCCATTGGCGTAATGGTTTTGGCAATAGGCGTCGTAGATGGGGTTACATGGTTGCACGTCCCCTCGTTTGTCGCAATCGTGGCCGTCGAAAAGGCATTCCGGGTTGTTGCATTCTTCGTCGCATACCTTGTTCTTGAACAATTCCCAGCACGGCACTGAGGCGGTGCAGTTGACCCACGGGCTAACACCCAACGAACAATCGCCTCCATCGAAATCACAGCCAGGGGTGTTGCAATCTTCGTCGCAGATGCCATTTCCTGATTTGTCATGACATCCTGAACTGGCACATTGGATTTTATCTCGGAGTCGTTCTTCCGAAATGCCGTTGGGCGTCGTTTCACGGCCAATGCCACCCATGAATCGCGGATCGTACGTTTCACACTGGCGCCCATTCCAACTTGCCGGACAGTTGCATTCAAATTTTCCCATTCGGTTCTATTTTTTAAGAACAACAATTATTAGTTAATGGACATCTCATTGCATTCAAAAATATCAACTTACCCGACATATTCCCTTGTTCTTGCAGGGATTGGACTGGCATTCGTCGAGAGAGTCCACTTCACAACGGGTGCCACTTACGCCTGGTGGGCAACTGCAAAGGAATCCTTGCTGATAAGGACGACACGTTCCTCCATTCTGACAAGGTGTGGAGTCACACTCGGAGTTTGAATCGCAATTTTTGCCGGAGAAACCAGCAGGACAGACGCAAGTATGACCAAGTTCACCGTTGACGCACACGCCTCCATTGTTACACGGCGATATTTCGCAAAAATTGATTTTGAGCTCGCAGTGCCGTCCCATGTAGCCCGGCTTGCAATGACAGCTATAATTATTGACCAGCTGAACGCAGTTGAGGGTTCCAGTAGCCGAGCACGGGTCAGACAGACATTCATTGACGTCACCTTCGCAACGCGGTCCAACAAATCCAGGCGGACATTGACATTCGAAGGCACCGATCTTGTCGATGCAAGCACCTCCGTGATGGCAAGCTCCTTCGTAGCATTCGTTGACGTTGATTTCGCAAAGAATGCCGAGCGTACCGTGCGGACAGGAACACGAAAAAGCGTTGACCAAATCGTGGCAGACACCACCGTTCTGACACGGATTCGAATAGCAGTCGTTGATGTTATACTCGCAGTTGGGACCCTGGAAACCAGCTGGGCATATGCAAGAATGCGAGCCAATGAGGTCTTTACACGTGGCTCCATTCTGGCAAGGAGCCGAATCACATTCGTTGATCTCGTGTTGACAATAACTGCCCGTGTAACCTATTGAAAAAAATGCAGGAAATGTTAGGGGCTGTGATGATGTGAGCTACTATGAATGATTCAAACGTACCTTCAGCACACACGCAACGATGGCTGTTGCCGATGTCTTCACACTTGCCACCATGGCGACAGAGTTCGGAAACGGTGGATCCTTTACGAAGAGCCGCGTCTTTACAAGATACCATTTCAACATCGCAGAGGATTCCGGTCCAGCCAGGTGCACACGTACACTGGTACGTCTGGTTGACTTGTTTGCAAGTGGCTCCGTTGAAACACGGCCCTTGTCCAGGTTGGCCTGGTAGCAGTTGAGATCCAGTATGTGAGATTCCACCCATGGAACACCAGTCAACGAAATTTTCGCATCGCGTTCCAGTGAATCCGT
Organism: Daphnia sinensis; assembly: GCA_013167095.2. Lineage (NCBI taxonomy): Eukaryota > Metazoa > Arthropoda > Branchiopoda > Diplostraca > Daphniidae > Daphnia > Daphnia sinensis. The sequence goes on from CM023191.1 coordinate 31,420, forward strand.
AAGGACAATGGCACAGATAGGAGCCCAGACGATCGCTGCAAGTGGCGCCATTAAGGCAGGGATTGGAGTCGCATTCATTGATACGGAATTGGCAATTCGATCCGGTGTATCCGGGTGGACAGAGACACGTGTAGGTATTAATGCCGTCCACACACGTGCCGTTGTTCATACACGAACTGCTGGTACAGTCTTCGTCGTTGGTCTGACAATTGGTGCTGGAGAAACCCAATGGGCAAGTACACGTATACGAGTTGACGTAGTCGTGACAAGTGGCGCCATTGCGGCAAGGACTGGAAGCGCATTCGTCCATGTCCGACTCGCAGTGTTTTCCGCCAAAGCCGTCCACGCAAAGACAAGTGTATTCGCCGATACCGTCCAGGCAAGTTCCGCCGTTTTTGCAAGGGAACGTAGAGCAATCATCCGTGTTGGTCAAACAGTCACGCCCTTCGTAGCCTTTGGCGCAGAGGCAGACATACGATCCGTTGGTATTTTGACATGTTGCACCGTTACGACACGGCGATGAAATGGCGCATTCGTCAATGTCCTCATCGCACAGACGGCCAGTGTAGCCCAACTCGCAAGTGCAGGCGAAATCTAGGTAATTTGTGGATGGCGTACATTTGGCTCCGTTGCGGCATTTGTTGGGTGCGCACGGATCCAATTCCGCGTCGCAGTTACGGCCAGTGTATGGTAGGTCGCATACGCACTGATAGTCATGGACGAGATCGATGCACGAACCTCCATGGCGACATGGCGTCGAAGCACAATCGTCAACATTCAGCTATAAAAGGGAGATGAAAATCAATTAAAACTATGGTTGCTTAATTTTCTTTTTTTTAAATATGTACCTCGCAATTACGGCCGCTGTAACCTTTGGTGCATGTACAAGTGTAATTGTTGAGGGCGTCACGGCAAGTGCCTCCATGTTGGCAAGGGTTAGACTGGCACTCGTCAATGTTGAGTTCACACCTTCTGCCTCCGTAGCCTTTAGGACAATTGCAAATAAATTGGCTAACACCATCTTCGCAACTGCCACCGTTCATGCACGGATTGGATTCGCATTCGTTGACATCGCTTAAGCAACGGGCGTCAAAGTAACCTCGGGGACAATCGCACTTGAATCCGTTGACCAAATCCGTGCATTTGCCTATGAAGAAAATATAATTTTCTTCTTTAGAAAACATGAATTTAAAAAAATTAATTAATTAATTATATTTACCTCCGTTAGAGCATGGATTGCTGGCACACTCGTTGATGTTTGTTTCGCAATGCTGGCCAGTGAATCCTGGAACGCAATCGCAAGTATACCGATTGATCCCGTCAATACAAGTGGCGCCATTACGGCATGGATTGCTAAAACATTCATTGACGTTATATTCGCAATTGCGGCCCGATGTTCCAGGCTGGCAACGGCATTGATAACCGCCAATAAGGTCTTCACAATGCCCCCCAAACTGGCACGGATTCGACTCGCATTCATTGATTTGCGTCTGACACAAGAGCCCATTGTAGCCCGGATGGCATTGGCAAGTGAAAGAGTTGACACCGTCGACACAATCGCCATGATGACAAGGTGAACTCTGACAATCGTTGATGTTGACCTCGCAGTTGAGTCCGGTGAATCCTTGCGGGCAATCGCACGTATACCCAGCGACGGAATCTCTGCAAACGCCGCCATTTTGGCACGGGGCGCTGACACAATCGTCAATGTTGATGTGGCATTTCTTGCCAGAGAAGCCAGGCGGACAGTAACATTTGTATCCATTGATCATGTCAGTGCAAGTGCCGCCATTGATGCAGGGATTGGAAGCGCATTCGTCGATGTCAACTTCGCAATGGACTCCAGTGTAGCCTAGGAGAAAGAAGAATGTGTCAATGATGTATGGGGAAAGGCTAGTCAGAAAGTGAGGCCAGCTGTTGGATCTCTATCGACATATCCACTTGTGATGGATTGCGTCGAGTGAAATTGGACCGAGACGGGGTTGCTTTTATCTCAAATTACAACGGCCACTTTCGGGGCAACACAACTTGAGAATTTGAGACAAACACATGGTTTTCTTTTTCTTCCCCTTTTTCTTTCTTGCTTACAATCCCATATGGTTTCCCACGCTTGAAGCTAACCTTCACTTTCCCAACGGAAAAGCGAAAAAAAGTCCCACAACCTCTGTGACCCTTTATTGCCACACCCGGAAGAGATCAAGAACGAACGAGACAACATACCTGGCATGCACACACAGCGAAAAGCTCCACGCTCATCGAGGCAAGTGCCGTCATTTTGGCATGGGTTGGAATCGCATTCGTTGATGTTGATTTCGCATCGCGGACCGGTGAAGCCGCGAGTGCAATTACAGCGGAATGAACCGGGAGTGTTGACGCAGAGTCCGTCGTGTTCGCAAGGTGAACCAGCTTCGCACTCGTCAATGTCTTCGGTACAGTCAACGCCTTTGTAGCCGTTGGGACATGAGCACATGTAAGTGCCGTCGATAGGACTCGTATCACAAATGGCTCCGGCGTGACAAGGATTTGAAGCACAGGCGTCATCCAAATGGCACAATAATCCGGTTTTACCTTTTTAGTAATCAAAACGAAAATATGAATTAATAATGCTAAAGAATGCGTATAAATAAACGAGAAAAAACCGGTTTTTTTTTCTCTCTCTTATTTTTCTCCTATTGTATACCTGGGGCGCATTGGCAGAAGAAACTGCCGACTCGATCGTGACAGGTGGCGCCATTGAAACAAGCGGCACCAGCACAATCGTCAATATTTTCCGAGCAGTCAGATCCGGTCCAGCCGTTGACGCAAATGCAAGAAAATCCGCCGTGAGTGTTGGTACATGTGGCGCCATTTTTGCATACGCTCGGTCTGAGGGCGCATTCATCAACGTCCTGATTGCAATACGGGCCGGTAAAAGATGGCGGACATTGGCACGTGTACGAATTGACTCCATCGACACAAGTGGCTCCATTTTGGCACAAATGGCCCGGGCAATTGTCGACATTTTCTTGGCAATTCACACCAGTGAAACCTAGAATTTTAATTATAAAATCATAAAAATTAAAAAAAAAGAGAAATAATTAAAAATTGGCAACGCTGCGGCAGACAGGAAAGCATTCTTTGTTGGTCATCGCCCAGGTGTTCTTTTTTAGAGAAAGGTGGAGGGGTCGGGAACATAAAAAGAGCCTGAAGAGATTTTTGGGAGAGGGGCTTGGATATTTATATGCAAGTCTCTATGGATGGACGAGGTTTAGCCCAGGGCTATAACAAGTTCTGCTTTCTTGTGTTGTGTGGGAATGTTCCCACCGATGGAAACCAAGCACATCCGAAATCTGATGACTTTGGACTTCAACTTTTTACAAACAGCCCCAGACAATGACTTTATGGCCTAACCAAAAAATTCATTTTTTGTTGTTGTTGTTGCTTTTTGAAGTTTTTGAAAATAGAAAGCCATTCGTTTCACTAGCCATAAATAAATCGGGAAATTCTGCCAATATCACAAAATTTGTGTGTGTGGGTCTTACCAGGCGGACAACGGCATTCGTAGTTGAGAGAATCGATGGCTTTGCAAACGCCACCATTTTGGCACGGAGATGGACTGCAAGGCACGTACTGATTTTCGCAATTCTGGCCCGTAAAACCCGTGTGGCAGTTACATCTAGAAAAATAGATTAGAAAAATATAAACGGATGATTAGCACGCGGCATGAAATATACAAAAGGCGACACACACGTGACGAGAAAGCACAAAGAAGGACAAATCTGGTGTCTACTGACCACCAATTTTTCTTTCCCCTCTCTCTCTCTCTCCTTTTTTAATAGACTTGTTTTCGCCTCCATTCGGCCGTGCTTTTTCTCACGCTAACTCGACAAAGCCTTGGAAACATTTCGATTTTTCTACTCGAGAAAATGTTAGTAATATATTTTTTAAATGTTTAAACTAATAAAAATATCATCAGGTAAATCGTATTGATGTGACAATTTTTCGTATTTCATCGCGACTTTCTTTTTTTGTGTGTGTGTTTTTTTCGTTCAGCGTGAAAAAAACTTTGTCGAGTCAGCTCGGTAATCATTTGACAATCATGACGTTGAGATAAGACAGTCAAGAAAGATCAACAGATGGTTGACGACAAAGGTAAACAAGAAGAAGAAGGGAAAATATACTGACTTGTATGATCCGTGAGTGTTGACACAACGGCCGTGGACGCAAGGGTTTCGTTTACACTCGTCAATGTCCACAGCGCAGGTTTCATTGGTGAATCCCGGGGCGCAGGTGCAACGGTGACCGTTGGCCAACGACGTGCACTGGGCTCCGTTTTTGCACGGGTGTCGGGCGCAGTAATCGACAGCTTCGCATTTGGCTCCGCGGAATCGGGGCGGGCAGGCGCACGTGTAATTGTCCAACGTGCGGAGGATGCAAGTTCCGCCGTGCTGGCACGGCGCGGTGTCACACGCGTTCGGCACGGGGATTTCGCACAGCGAGGCCGAAAAACCCAACGGGCACGAACAAGAGAAGCTGGGCACGGCGTTGCTAGACATTTTAACGGTGCAAGTGCCGCCATTTTGGCATCGAGGTCCGGGTCCTGTGTGGCAAGGGTTGGCAAATTGGCAGTACTCGCCTACGTATTGAGGTGGGCAGCTGTTTTTTTCAATTGCAAACGATTTTGAAAGAGAGAGAAAAAAAGAAACAGATTAGAAATTATTCATTCACGTGTAAACTTTCTAATCCCCTGAATTCGAGTACACAAGTTAATAAATATCGATTGGTCACGTGACCTAACCCCCTTCACCGCAACTCAAAAGTGAGGGGTTGCAACAGATCGGCAACAACTGTTGCCCCGCTCTTCTTTTGTATCCGTTCAACCGGATCAAAAGAGGGGAGAGAAATTGAATCAAAACGATCAATCTGCCGATCGATGGCAGATAAACTCGTGGGAAATAAATCAAAAAAACACTTAGTTTCAGTATCGTTGTTAGGCCTTTAAAGATAGCGGATATTTCCCAACCAAAAAAAATCGGACGATCTCTCTTGTTTGGCACGCCACGACTGGCGTCGTGCTGTTTAAAAGATACGAGACAATGAAAATCAATTGTTGATTTCATCAAAAGTTGGTCGATTTTATTGCCGTGTGTGTGTTTTTTTTTAACTCGTTATCAGCCAGTTTATTCCCCAAATCACGGTGATTATCAGTTGGTCATTGACAAGTCCATCTGGCTTTTCCAGTAATACCACACGACAATCGCAACCGTGGGAATGTTCCGGCCGTCGGTTGAAAAAAACAATTTTTGAAAAAAAAAAGTAAGTTTTCTTTTTGCGGTCAGAAAAAAAACGCAACCCGACCCAACACGGAGGTATCTACCACACACAGACCGCCCGTTCTGATATCAACCTTGAAACATAATTTTTGTCTTTTTTTTTTAATTGTTATGAACTTGATGAATCCCAGAGTGTTGGAACAAAGATGGCGCCAAACCCCCGCGGGGCAGGTGGTTCCAAAATATGATTTTTTTTTAACAGTCTTCTTTCCCTTTTTGTTTATTGCTTCATTTTTTTTTTATTCTGTTCAAAGAGGGGAGAAAAGAAACGAGTACAGATGTTTCAAGTCAGTGGCGCCAGAGTTGGTGTGGCGGAGAAGAGGTCAACGTCGAGGTCAGCCATAGGGAGAGAGGAATGCCATTGCCAGAGGGTATTTGAGGGAAGATGTTGGACACACACACACACAATCGGTGCCGGAGAAGAGATAAAAAAAAAAAAGCCTCGAAGGTTGTCTTGGAAAAATAAAATTTAAAAACCCGCATCATCTTTTGTTCCACGCCAATAGCCGCACTGCGATCTTTGAGGGGCGCAAGGCATAGGCAGATGGTTGTTTTCCTCTTCTCTCTCTTCAAGTGTTGTGGCCTGTTTTTTTCTTTTCCTTGTCCAAAAAATGGATCGAAAAAATCCCTCTACATGTCGTCAAATCATTTCGAAAAAGGAACAAAAATCAGCGTCCCCTTCTTTAACCCTCCCAACAGACAAAGAAAAAGAGCTGGAGGCAGTACGTGAGCAACTCGGGCCCAAACCGGATGGAAGGCAAAAAAAAAGTGGACAAGGTGGTGGGGTGGCTGACGGTAGGTGGTTTCAATAGTCCAAACTATGCACAGTCGACCAGCTAAGTTTCCCACGCTTCTGAGAGCTTAGCTGCGCCATTGGGGAGAAGGGAGGGCATAACTATCCCCCCCCCCCTTTTGTCCGCCCCACCATCAACTATATACTCTCTTATATATTTAGTCCATACTTTCAAACAACAATGGACGTTACCTGCAGTAAGACTCGCCGCGCGGGTTTGAAACGCACGACGCTCCATTCTTGCAAGGGTTAGGCGAACACGAGACAAATCCTGCATAAATAAAAATAAAGAGATAACAGTTAATTATTATTGATTCGAGTCAGTTTGGTGGGGGGAAAAAAAGAGCAAACGGAAACGAATCCACTATCATGCACTTCCGCCCCGATAAAAAGAAGAGGATACGATTCAATGGACATGCTCTTTTGTATAAATTTACATCATTAACTCGCCAGTCTCGTATGACATCTCCCTACTAACGCTATTCGACACCACCAGCTTTTTATTTTTCATAAGAGGGAAAAAAAATGTCTTTAAATTTCTAAAGATTACAAGTACAATGTCTTGGCGCAGCAGGATATGGGTATCTTAAAAATTACAACACATTTTATTTTTCAAAAATGGAAAACGTCCTTTTTCTGAGATCTCGGCAACGTCGATCAACAGGTCGGAGGAAGGGGGGGAGAGCGCGCTACGGACAATGAGAGCGTCGGTTGGAGGGGGGATTTAAATGCGTGGGAATTGTACAGCCCTACGGGGCCGGCGCCCGTCTCTTTTCTTTTTTTGAAAAGAAGAGCAGATGCAACAAAACGCTAACCGTCATCGGCCATCTTTTCCAAAGATTTTTTTCTCTCTCTTTAATTCAGAAACTGCTGACGTCATGACGACGTAAAATAACAAAAATGGGAAAAAGAAAAATTTACCTTGGACTGAAGCCGAGAAAAAGAGTAAAATGCCCAGCAGCATCAGTAATCCACTGTTGTCGGTCCCCATTTTTAATGGCAGCAACAAAAACAGGGACTCACACACACACACACCGTAGCGTTCTTGGCTTTCTTCTTTGTATGTAGTATATCAAATATCCGAATAGCTCACAAAACTTTCAACCACATGATGACAGTTTGTTTAGTACGAAACACCTTTTCTGTTCAGTTCCACGCACACACACACACACGGTGGAATGGCTTGATTAAAAAAACGACGCTGCAAACACACACCAATAAAATCAAATGATATTCAAACAGCAGCCAAACGAAACATCCTTCTCGCTCAATGGACGCTACTCGACTGGCAGCACAGTGCCGCTCTATCGGGCGAACCACGTGGCCTGGAGGCAAAAACCACCGAGTCTGTGCAACCAATAGCGTCTCGCCTTCTCCCTCCCCTTCTCTCCCTGATCTCCGCGTTACTTTTTTTTTCTTTCTTCTTGTTGCGCACTCACACACACACATATACAAGAAATACTAGTAATGCAAGAATTAAAAAAAAAGGAGAGCCGAAATTGAATGTCGTTTTCTATCAGATTGTGTTTTCTCGACAGCCCGCCAAACATGTCGCCAAGGTGTCTCGACGGACATGCATCATCTTTCATGAAAAACAAGTAATGCTTTTGATATGTACATGTTTCGAAGACTGGTCCACAAGCTTGTAAAGGTAAAAATAAAAATTTGTTACGCCAACTCGAAAGAGAGCTAACAATTTTTATGATCTCGTTTTTCAACAATCGAATTTTTTTTTCTTTCAGTGTCTACTGCTGGAAATAAAAAAGAATGTTGTACAGAATATTCCCTGAAGAAGGTAATTAAAGCCGGGATGAAGACAAGCCCCCCCCACACCCCCTCTAAAAAAATGGAAAAATTTTTAGGGCCGATAATAAAAGACCGACAAAATTCGTATGCATAGAAAATCTAACGTTATTCTCTGATTTCCACAGGGATGAAAAACTTGGCCATCCATCATCTTGAGAATGCAGGTGTACAAGTGACACGATGGTACATCTTCAGACTTTCCCTTTTTAATGAAGCCGATTGGAAAAGTCGATGGACTTTTTTTTTCTTCGTCTTTTTTTAAATATATATATTTTTTTCTACCTGTCGATTTGTCGACTGTGTCGTGACGCCTAAAGCCGCATGTCTTTCTTTCCTCATCCAGTTGACATTGGGTGTCCATTGTTTTATTGCAATTCTGCGCTGGCGGTAATCATCCAGAAAAATGGGCTACATCACGAGAACAACTCGTTGTCTCGACGCTACTTACAGTTGCTTCGAAGCAGCACATAAAACAAAAAAAATAGACAGAAACGAGAACTAGATGACCGGCAATCATCACGAAGCCTCGAAATCCGAAGGCCGCTTCATGCAGACCGTGATTGATCATTCAACTGGCGCCGGCAGGTAATAGCCTTCTACCATTGCATAGTTTTGTCGTGTTTATTTCTTCTTCTACCTTCAGGCCTATATCATCCGTAGATACTTTTTTTTCATTCTTCGTCTATTGTATACGACTCTCAAACTGAATTCTGTTTTTTTTTTTCGATCCCAAGATTGGCCTCTAGCCTGTGCCGTGAATCATTAAATCATTTCCCGTTGGGCTGGAATCAAAAGGGTTAACAAGCCAGGCAAAGGTAATAAGGGTAAAGTAAAAAAACACAAAAACCACCTCGTTTCTTGTGAAATAATCCCAGCTCTATTCATTATTGAAGCTGAGGTCTTAATCAATTTTCTGTCCTGATTCGATATGCTCTAAGGATGCGAAACATCTACCTCGTTTATATAGAGTACAATGGCCTTATTCACTAATGAAGTGATTGATAGTTTAAAAGCACTTACGCGGAAGAGATTAACGAAGAACTGATAGGAACTCGCCAGGTGGCACGTTTTCCGATAAACCCGTCGAACTCATTTCTAAGAAAAATAATGAATGTCTTGGATCCTGAGGAAAGACACACGTTTTTCAGTGATTTTGCGACTCTTGAAACCTCATTATTTCCTCACTCGAAAATATAGTACACTGTTTTATAAAACGTGACAATTTTGCTGGTTAATCAATTCAATGTAGCCGAAAACTTAATTTGTCTACATAATGCAGTAGAATTTTAGATTTACGGAATGAGAGGAATTCGATCCCGATCAACGTCGCACTGGAAATCTGAGATGCGATGTTCGCGAGATGGCAACATATATCTCAGCGGGAAAGATGAAACTGCGTAACAGGATAATTGCAGTATTAGTAGCTAATTGAGAAACTGCTGATGTCCGATAAGCTGAGTAGTTTTGAACAAAGTTACACGATACGCAAAAATTAAAATATACAAGGATGGGAAGCCAATAGCTCAGTGCAAACGGAAGAACGTGTGAACTTGCTGATCTCAGTTCATTTGGCCAATTTCAGTTCATTTTCCGATAAGTCATGTCAAGGCTGTCGAGCCGTAGAAAGATGAGCTATACATCTATTTGATATGCTAGAATCATATTCCTGTTACTACGAGTTTTACAGAATTTGTGTGTGTTCTATTCTTAATTGTTGAGCGCTTAATACAACTTCGGAATAAGGCTTTGCGCCTATATATAAAATGTCAGATACATAAATTTACTAGGCAGTAGACAATGTCAACTTAGAACGAAGGAAATGTTTTGAATAATAAACTTGTCCTACGGCCTGGTTAAAATGCTGTCGGGCCTGAACTCAGAAAGGCCTTGTAAAGCGTTGTGAGTCAAGCATACTATTAATGTTTTTTATATTACGTCTGTTGCTGTTGTAACAAGATTCATACGTCATTGCCTCATTGGTACTTTACAACGGCCGAAATTTCTAGAGGCTGTTGCTCTGTATGAAGCCATCTAACGGTGGTCATCAGAACTACGTTGTCCCAAGGCTGGTATAGCCAAGCGTATTCTGGGAAAAGAATGAAAGAAATAATAAACTAGTGGGCGGAAATGGTTATGGAGTAAAATAAAGGTAAGAAATTCAAGAGAAAAAAGGAACTGGCTAATCAAATGGTTGCTACTACTGATACTGAGCTTGCTGGTAACATTGCCGTTGGCGAAGTTCATTCAGGAGAATGCAAGTATTTAGAAATTTCTTTAACGCAAATAACCTTCATTAAGGTGCCGGCCGTTATTAGCTGTGAAAGGATCGCCCTTGCCAAAATACGGCGGATAGGGCTCGATCGTGCCTTTTCCAGAAATCCGATTGGTCCCGACGACCCGATGCCAATTTTTTAAGTGGCGGCTTAATTGGTTACCACATTAAATAATACGGAGCCTGATTAGCTTACTGGCAATACGTAAGCTTGACTGTATGATTAACAATCCAAATTTCGATCAATTATGCTCGTATTGGCAATCGATTGCTTTGTACAACTGATGAAATAAACCCCGTCAAAGCCCGACAGAGCACTGGTAAAAGAAAAATAATAATGATAAAAAAGCAGCTGTTCACTTCGGTAAAAACTAGCTCTACTTTGCTTTTCCTCTTGTTACCACTTTTACGTTTATGAACCCTTATTAAGTATTTGTCATTTTATTCCATGGGTAATCATTCTTCTCTTCTGCTGGTTTGGCTAACGAGAAGTCATCAAGAGACAAAGAAAAAGGCAGAAAAGCAAGTCGTGATTGTGCTAATAGCGGAACGAAACCAAAGACCGTCCGCTTTTTGAAGCCAGTTTTTCCTCTCCTACATTTGTTGCTTATCAGATGCAAAGCAAAAGGAACTTGGTTATTTACGTGATTCTCCACCAAAACTGCATGCGTGATTTTTTGGTCATACAGAGTGAAAAAGAGAATTCATCAAATTCTTGAACTTCTTTCACCTGAGTGAATGTTAAACACAAATATCGTTTCGTTCCATTTAAATAGTTTACGTCCATACGTCGTGTAAGAATGTCATGGGCGTCGCTCATGCTCTTCTTGATATGGAAAAAAAACCAAATATGTCAGATGTCTTAATGTTCATGATTTGAAAAGAAATCAGACAAGAATATCAAGTTTCCGTTTTGTTTTTTAAACAACCAAACAACTGGAACTTCAAAATCGAGTTATTCAGGAATATTTCCGAATATATAATAGCAGTTTATTATACCTCGCTGAGAAAGCTATTGTTCTAACATTCTCACAATTCGTTGGCGGGTATACCAACAACAGAAGAAGATAAAAAAAAAACAAACAAAAAAAACAGCTCCACTGGTCGTAGTCTATACACGTTAGTGAGACAATAAACGATTCAATTTTAGTCCATCGTTATTGCCTGACTAACCAGCAAATCCCATTTAGGGTAAAAACTCATGTTCCAATAAAATTATGGCGAAATGCAAGTATTACCTCGTACCTCGTCGTCGGCTGATTCTCAGCAGCCTTCGTTGATAAATGATCTCATGTGGCGTTCATCGGTTCATGTGCGTTTGATGATAATCGTTTTGATGTTAGGCAAGACATTTTGGCACCTGATTCGGTAATGTGCCCAAAATGCATTCACGATTCCCTGCTGATAAGATATTCAGGGCTACTTCACTTCCTATTGCAGACTGATGAGCAAAAGGACATCTACAGCAAATATGTCAGTTTTTTAAAAAGAGTTTAATACCATTCATTTTTATTGCGCCATCATTCTATCAAGTAAATGCATAGAAACGCAAAAAGCTTCCGGAAGGCTTTGGCATTTTTCATGTCATATAAGTAAAGGACATCTGATTGTATAAAAAATATGGGCAACTATATCAGACAAGAACTTGTTGTTTGTCACGAGTACATAGCAACCAACAAAAACAAACAAACAAATGTCCATATACTGAAATGCCTAAACTGGAGTCGGCCATTTGTCCCACTTGGAACTGTTTCACGTTATTCGTCCCTCGTTCTCATCGCTTGCACCTCGTTTTAAGAAAAATGATTTTTTCTTGATTATCGTTATCTTATGAATTCAATTGGCCATGTAATTTTGCTTTGTTTCTCCGTTATGCAGAAGTGACTAGCCTAATTTACAGTTCAGGAATCACATCACACAAATAAGATTTGAAAACCTTGTACAGGTAGTTTTCTTAATTTCAGCCTGTATTGTTTTAATACACCATATGAAAAATGTTAAAGTCTATTCAAGAAAAAAATGTGTTTAAAATATCTTGTCTTAAGACGTACAGTATGTTAACGTTTTCATGAACTGCATGAACCGATAAAAATATGAACGCATGTTATTTTCAGTTGGCTTTCATACGATGTGTTTCAAACTCTTTGACGAAGGGCACAAGACGCCAGAATGGCGTATGATTCACGAATAAAAAAATGACGAGATTAAAGCCAAGAGTGTGTGATTCTTAAACGGAATAGGATTTTTTCTTTAGTTTATCATTTTTTTTTCTGATTTTTTTGTTGATTTTGCAAGTGTATGAAATTGTTTTTAGTGTTCAAGTTGGTTCAGCTCATTTGAGGCTAACCTATTTACGCCAAATGGTTAGACATTTATTAACGTTTACTCAATTCTACAATCTGCATATAGTTTTTAAAGCATAGGGCGGTTTTATTCCGATTCGAAAACAGGGATTCTCTGTTCTATCCAAGAATAGCGTAGACAGGTATTGTACACATATAAAGAAAAAAGCTTAAAAGACTTTAAAGGCATGTTGATAATTACAAAAATTGTTGCGATGTTGACCATTTCCCATAACTCTAAATTGAATTTATTCCTAAATCTTCCGAATTTCTGTTTTTTAATGTCGGTAGAATATGTATTTGCCAGCCGAAACAGCAGTCCAGCACTTACCATTTGGCAGTGATGATGGTTACTACCGACTGTAAGGAAATTCGTTGTTTGTTTTGAAAACGAATAGATAAAAACTAAAAGGATTCGAATCGCATTAAAGAATAAAAAAAAAAATTAAAAATACGAAGTTGCGGATGCAGGATGCTAGTAAGGTTGATCTCAGGTAATTGGAGCCGATCCCTAGGTGTAATTAGTGCTCCGGAGATGTAAACCGTCAATAACATGATGCAGAATTGCAAACGGCTTGTCAGTGGTTTTTCAGACAAAGAGGAACTCTTCTTTATTCTCATTTCACCAATATATAAGATTTAGTCCGCAGTTTCGTCTGGGACTAAATACGTACTGTACGTAACATTTTGGCGACCAGGCCGGTTAAATCGTGATGTTATGTTACATGGAGCTGCTTTGTCAACTTACAGAGTTCTGACAGCGACTGAAATTACTTGTGGGCTGCAAATGTGCCAATGAGGTGGAATTGATAAGGAGAACCTTGTTCATAAAAAGCATTTTTAAAGAAAATTATTGAAGTGAGTGTATAATAAAAAAACTGCTTGATAATGTGAAATCTCTATACATATTCATTTATTTTAATGCCCTGAAATAATTATTGCAACATTCAATTTCTTTCCTTCAATTACATGACCAAGATCATGTTTACCTCTTCAATGTGTGTTTACCTCACTTGAATTAGGCGCCAGGGAGGTCTGGGACATGGCTGAAGCAGACGAACAAAATTTTATGTTTCTTGAAACTATTATAGACCTTATTAAGATCCAAAAGTATGGGTCAAGCCGACCCCCTAGCGGCGCGTTGCAGTGTGAAGGGGTGCCGTGAACAGCCGCTTCTTATTTGGCTCGCCCCATGTGGTTGCTCTCTAGGCTTTTCAACGGTAGCAGACGACTACCACATTTTTTCAAAAGTTTTCGGTCATATGTTGGATTACACGATTATGCTGTATTATGACTAGTGATACAAGTATCTGTAGTTTAAAGCTCTCTAAATTTGCTCAGGGTTTAATCCCAGAGTAGAAAATTTGTACTGCGAAAAATTAAAAAAATTGGGGTGTGTTGACCCCCTTACAATTCCCCTATCATTGTATAAAAGTGGAAAAATAGTGAAAGAAGTGCTTCCTCCTATAACAAGTCAACATTTATTCTATTGAACGAAATGGCATTAATGGTGAGAAGTTTGAGGCATACAAAAATCTAAAAGGTTCTCCCCAATATGCAGATAACACTTTTGCCGAGAAACTTCTTGCCTTTCCACTTCCCAATGGCACTGTAATCATTCGCAGTCATATAACTCACTCACAATCTCTAGGAATAAACCCAACTCTGATCGAAAAGTTAACGTTGGATATTGTGACTGTGCTGCTGGGTAATCAATTGTTGCCAACAGTTTATACCTCTGCTAGTAATAATTTATTGTTGTATTATAATAGGCTTGGGAGAGTCTGTTTTCATGTTAGTGCATTGCTGCAACTTGCTGTTGCTGGGCATGAACTCCCCAGTCGTAGAACTAAAACTTCTTGGAATGCTGATGAAGATCAAGTAGCACCAACATCAAAAGCTTGCGAGTGGAACAAACCAGGCAAAGGTCCTGTGAGTTATTTCTACATTTTATTTTGACAACTATGATTTACTAATACCATGTACAGTATCCTGCACAAAAATCCGAACAGCAATTTTTGTGTTGAAAGCCACCTAGTGGCGGGGTAAAGGTTTTTTTTTTAAAGGTAGGGTAGACGGGGTGAGGACACGACAGGGCAGGGTTGGGAAGTCTATACTTTTTTGTTTTTTTTTTGTTTTAGGGTTAGGAAAAGGTCAGGTCATTTTTGAAACCCTTAGGGGATGTTTTTTTCAGCGATAGTTGGGCAAAATTTAGTTAAGGCTTTAAAACATCCCTTATTAAAAAAAATTAGCTAGCAGCTTGGGCGTGGTGCTGTAGACGTCGATGGCATATGTGTAGAGTTTCCGATTGCGACGCTGGAGACCGGAGTTCGAACAAATGTTTAAAAAGATGTCGAACAGCCCTATAGCATACTAAAGTATCTTACAGTACAATCCTAACATACTATTAGTCAAGAAGCAAACAATAATATAGGGCTGTTCGACATCTTTTTTGACATTTGTTGCCATCGTGGCAACGCAGCAATCGATGGTAGATTTCGTCTGCTAGACTGCTACGAGAGAACTGTTATCGGTAGTTACACCAAGTAAAAGATGTCGAACAGCCCTATAGTAAAATATAATATAGTAAAATGTACAAAATATAAAAATATACCAAAATGCCCAAATTTTAACTAACGAAGTTATTAGTAAATTACTAGAAGCTTTAGGCCATATCCCCTGTATCCCCCGTATCCCCCACATATCCCCCGGCTCTGGACGGGGGATAACTCTTAACTTATTAACTTCTTACAGTCTCTGCCCGTCGGCCCAGTCTCTGCCCGCCTAAACGTCTGCCATAGTTGTCCGCCGGCCCAGTTTCCGTCCGCAGAAACGCCGCTGAAGTGGCGCGTTGTCCCTGTCGTTGTCTCTGCACGTCCATCTCTGCCAGTCCAAGAACTTGTGTTGGCATGGCAACAAAAGTTGCCATAACAACACCAGTTCCAATGGAAAAAATAACTGGGCTTAGCAGACGAAATGTGACATCGACTGCTGCGTTGCACGATGCGGAAAAAGTAACAAAAAGATGTCGAAAAGCCCTATAGACTAGTAACTTTGGGCCCTTCCAGGGAAGGGGGGATAGGTGCCGCTAGCGTATTTTCAACGCACTGCCATTCTTCCCTTGCCTTTTTTTGTCCATCGACTCTTCAGGCTTTTCAGATGATGCTAGTGCATTTCATTTGGCGCTGCTTTATAAAACACACAAAAGATGGATCTAATGACGCGGTATAAGAAATGTTTTGTTCAATGCGGAATAAGTTAGAACTCAGCGAAAGAAAGTTTTATATTGTTACAATTCCAGTGATTTCTATTATTGCAATAGAAACCATACAAGTTTAATTACCATGTCGAGCATCGTCGGACGTCTTGACCGACGTCCTGCTCTAAACACCTTGGCCTCTATTAAATAGACAACCAAGTATCCACAACCAGACCGTCCATCCCAACAACATCAATACCTGGACGGTCAACCTTAACCAGCCCGTCCATCCCGAAAACAAAAATACCTGGACGGACTGAAACATTAACAGTACAAGAAAAGGGGTAGGATCATACCAAGGGTTCCGGGTTAACTAGCAATTCAGAGAATCAGGAACAACACAATGTGCTTCTTCGCCAGCTTCAATACCAACTAACTATCTTCTTCTTCTCCACCCGTTTCTGCGCTCTCACCTTCCTTAGGGACATACGGAGTCCCTACGTCTACGTCGTCAGTAAATTGACGGGTTCCGTAACACGGCCTTTCCTGACTCGAGTTTTATTACTATAAAACCGAAATGGAAGTGATTAAGTAACGACGAAAGAATATTTAAATGTATGTTCATAAATTTTGTAAAATGTTATAGAAGAAAACAAACGTATTTCATCATGAGGGGATTTCAAACGTGTTTAACGCCGGCCCTGGCCCACGGGTCTGGCTTGTTCGTTTCCCGACTGTTGGTTATCGTTAAGTGGACAATCGTTTTGCATGTGGCCTAGTTTGTTGCATTTAAAACACCACTGTTCTCCATTTATCATGATCCCAGGTCGTCGATATTGTTGGTTGGACGTGGTGTAGGGTAGAACTGTTGAGTTTTTATTTACTCGAGTTTTCAATTCAGTGATCTCTTGTGCTTGTTCATCTAAACGAATTCCCAATGAGGCAATATTTGTGCTTTTTTTAACGGTGTGAGCTGCATTTGCTGCTAGAGCTTCATAACTTTGTATGAAGGCCACAACTGAATTGGGAGGATTTTGTAATAGAACGACACGAAATTGTGAAAAGTAGATCCCTTGAATTAAATAGGGAATAAAATCAATTTCGGTGATTTTATAAGGGCAATGATGAGGAAGTTTAGCTTTTGATAAAGCGTATTGTGGAATAGCTTCATCTTTTCGTTGGACATGTGCGGTTTATTACCAGTTTTTCCCATTCAGTAATACTGTACCGTTTCCGAAAAGCGGTGAAAAGAGCGGTCGACCAGCCATTCCAGTTTGCAGGTATTTCAAGATCGTGTTGCCAGCGCCACTCTTATCATCCCATCCACCTGCTACAGCTTTTCGTTTAATGATTTCGATGAAATCAAGAACGTCTTCTTCATTCTTTGCCATTTGTTCTTCAGCCGCTATTCCGTTTTCTCAGGGAGGAAATTGCGTTATAATACTAAGAAGGGAAAAGTAGAAGAGCATCGCGAAAGCTAAAAGCACAGGGAATTGGTTCCTGATGAGCCTGAATGGAAGATCACAGTCACTTGGATACATATTCATTCGTGGGATGAACTCATGGCCCTTTATTGTAGCCATTATTTTGTTCTGCTGCAATGGTTGCATGAATGAGGTTGTTCCTAAGACTTTTGATGATTAAACGCGTTCTGTTGCATAGCCCTTGACGCGAGTCGATGTTTTTTAGAAGGATAATAATGGCCCCCACTTTCAGTTCCAAAATGTGCGGTGATATCCCTGATATCTTAAGAGTGTCGAGGAACTCTGTGGGGAAGTTTGCAATTTCCTCTGGATCTTCTGAATCAATCGAGTTTATGCTAGCATACCGCCGACGCTGACCTGGCATCTGTCTAATGATGTAATTGTTGATTTTTAAGCAGTCGTCATTTTTCGGACATAAAATAGCTCGAGTGCTGATGTGTTCTTCTGTTTCCGGATGTAGTAGATTTTAGGAATCTCCAAAAACATGATTAACCAATGATTCTTCTGAGTGGCCATCAAGAAGGAAATCCTGTGGTATCTCTATGGTATCCGGTCCCAGACTTGCAATTCTTGTATCAGTTGAATTCCCAAGTACAATGAGCCGATTGGCGAATTCGACTCGACTGTCGGTCGCGGCTCGCATGTTTTGAGTCAAACGAAGCTTTAAAATTTCCCTCTAAGTCCCTCAGTTTTTAATAGTCGACTCAACAATTTTCACCCTGTTAACATGTTTAACGACAGGAAGTCACTGATGAAAATCTCCTCCAACAACAACACTTTACCACCAAATGCTATTGATTTTTTCATAATTTTCTGAAAAAAGTTTATCAATAGCGTTTGGTGAATGCAGGGTCATCATAGTGACCTCATCAATTATGATGAGGCTGGCTTTTCTCATATTACGTGCTTCAACAGGGTGCTCTTCTATATTTTATGTTGTTGTTTCCTGATGGGAGGATATATTTTGAATCGAGAATGATAAGTACTTCCATTACTCAACAGAATGGAAGCGATACCAGTAAAAGCAACAGTAATTACCGATTTCCCTTTTCCTTTAAGCACATTAATGAGCGTATTGTACAGAAAATTTTTTCCTGTATCACCGAGGACCATCCAAAAAATACTGACGGTTTGAAGATGTACTAACGTTATCGTTGACTCACAGCATGACACGGTCGAAAATTGATTGCTGTATCGTGTTCTCTTCTCTCTCACTCTCTTGAAATTGTGTTGGATTAAAAAAAAATGTCCCAACCGGTACTGAAAAAACACAATTTAAAGAGATCGTTTCCTTATTGTGATTAATAAAACAACTTATTTAAATGTTGTGATTAGAACGGTCTCTTGAATGTTTGAACGATCTCTTTAAGTTGTGTGTTTGCATACCATTTATGACAATTTTACAAAATTTCAGGAGAACGTTCCTATTTCCTATCCATTTAATTAAGTTGTTTACTTAAGAAGCAATAAGGAACGATCACTTGGAAATATGTTTCATTTAAAGAAAAAAGATTTAAAGAATATTGCAAATTATATTCCAAGAGACCGTAACTTATTTTATTAATAATTACACTTTTTGTTTTCTGGTTATATTAAATTATTTGGCTATTGCATTAGCTGAAAACAAATACTTGGATTTCAAAAAACATATAGGTGATTAGTAATTTAATTACAACCATTTTTTAAAGGGCCCAAAACCATGAAGCGTGCACCAAAAGGTTGTTTGTGATAGCCAAAGGATTGGCGGTGAAATAGGACTGCAAAAATAGGACTGCTTTTTAAAATTCATTCGGACAGTCCTATTTCTCCTCTAGCCAGTCCTATTTCTCCTAGAAATTAGGCCTATTTCATTGTGGTCCCTATTTTTGAAGTGTTAGAACTTTTGGACAATGAGCCTCCAAACCGGTAGGCAGAGTTGGGGGGAAAATTATTTTGAGTGCGCGTTGGCTTATATGCTTACGTCCTTGAAAAAGAGTGTTGACAAAATTTCAGCGCTTAGTTCGCTTGCAAGTTGAGAATTCCTTATCATATTTAATTTTTTTTGTACAGTATTAACCAGCATTTTTTACTCAATATTGTTCATTTAACAAATAATTAATAATTTAATAAATCTGAACGTGGTTTTACTTTGTTTATTGCGAATTCTTCATACCTCTTGCATCACAGAGGGGGTTCAGGGGGATTATCCAGCTTAAAATCACAGCCCCTTTGGTGAACCATCCCCTCCCCTGAACGGTATCACCCGGGACGACCACACCCATCGCCTTCCCCATCTTATGACGCAAGTGCTATGAAGAATAAATAATAAACAAACGAAAACAACGCTGACATTTATTAAACTATTCATAATTTTTTAAATGAACTATATAAGGTTAAAAGTTTCTGTTTAAATCCTGCAATTAAAATTAAAAAAGGATTCGGAATTCTTAACTTGCAAACGAATTAAGCGCTGACATTTTGTCAACAGTCATTTAAAATGGCTGAAGCATATAAGCCAAGCGCTTTTTCGAATAATTTTTCCCTCCAATTTTGCCTACCGGTTTGGAGGCTCATTGTCCAAAAACAACTTAGAGAAGGACGAAGAAAATAGGCCTGACTTTGAGGAGAAATAGGACTGGTAGAAGGAGAAATAGGACTTTCCTAAAGATTTGAAAAAAGTAGTCCTATTTCTCCCAGTCCTATTTCTACGGGAGAAATAGGACTGGAAATTTTCAGTCCTATTTCTCCAGTCCTATTTCATTCCGGTCCTATTTCACCGGCTACCAGCCAAAGGGCTTTTTCATTTGTTAAAATGCCGGCGAACTGCTTTAGAGCAATCAGAAAATACAACTGGATCCATAGATAAAAAGTAAAAATGTGTCTTTCCTTAAATTCATGTATTCATTGTTCATAAATTAAATACATCATTTGGATAATGTCCTGTTTTTATTCATTTTTTCACTAAATTCAAAGAAATTCTATAAAATTTTAAGAAATAGTACATCCTTATTTTGGCAACATTCACTATTAGGATTTAACATTTCCCAAACATTCATTCCGTTAATTAACCGTGCCCAACGAATTCCGCAGTTCCTATATCTATCTTCCTTATCTACCTTTTACACACTTCCAAACTCCCATCCCACCAATTTACTATAGCCGAACGGGAGCCAATCACAGGACGGGATTTCAGAATCACGGGCCAATCACAGCATGCGCTGATCGCGAGAAAAAACTTGTCGCTTTGTAGATATAGATTACTTAACTAATTAACTAATTTAGTAAAGTATTACTAAACTAACTATTCCTCGGACAACAGAAATACAAAACTTTACAAAACTTTTCTTTTTAAAATGTATATTGCTGAATAGTAAGTTGAGTAGTAAATTTGCTATAGACCACTTTCGATTTGCTTCGTATCCGCTTAGCCAAAAGTCGTGCGGCTAGTCGACTAGTGCGCACCGTGGCGGGGGATAGCCGAAACATGCTGCAGACTTGGCTAGATTGAGCCCATATAATAAATAGCGCCCTCTCACAATTTTGGGGCAGTTGTTGTTGGAAAGCCGAGCGGGATGGGGCTCTGGTCGTGGTCGGGCAAAGCGGCCTTGCAGTGCAGATTTCAACCTTTAACTATTCGTGGACAAAATTTCGCTAGATGCCCACTCCTTTTCTGAATAAAAAAAGGTAGAGATTTTACATTAAAAAAAACAAGACTTACGGTATAGCACTTACTGCGCCTGACTAACCTGTGCTTTTTAGAATGTCTTGCAGAGACCCATTCGGAGGTTTTGCGTAGAAAATTTTTAAATTTTGCGAAATACCACACTGGTATTTTGCTTGTTTTTTCCACCACTTATCTAAAGTAAATAAAATATATAATAATAAGTCGTAGAAAATAAAATACAAGATGTATAAAAAACTTTTTCTTTATAATTCTTTCCACTTCGTAATCCATTTGACTGGTACCAGAGGATCTTTCTCGTTCAAAAGCAAACATGAACTAAAGAGGGTGCTTTGATGACTGTCCAGCTATTCCTAAGAGACTTCCTACTACCCTCCAGCAATGTTGACCTGTTGCAATGTTGACCCAGCACTGGCGCCATCACAAAAACAAACCCATGTTCCTAAATGCCACTTGACCCACTTCTTTATAGGCAATTCATGTAACAGCATACCTATAACGTATTTATCGTGTTTATATAATTATAGAATTTGATTTGAGGTAAAATATTTAAAATATAAAAACTTACAGCAATGGCAGTGGTGGACAAGATGCTTGAAGAAGGCAACACTACCTTCCACACCGGCTCCACCTCCCCCGCCGGCTCAGCATAGCCAACCGGTTTAGCCTCCCCGACCGTGTCAGGCTCCCTGTCAGACTTAGCATCGTCGGCCTGCAAAACTTCAGAATATGGAAAAACTTCGCCTACCGACCCAGCACCACCGGTTGGGTCAGCCAAATCCGGATGCTCAGTCTCACCAGCAGCCTCTTGTCGACGATGTTCCCTATTATAAATAAATAAATTATGCATTGAATATAGTTTAGTTACCTCAAAATATCTGAAAATCAAAGATTTGCAGTCAGCGCAAATGACCCGGTCGGTTCATTAGGGCTCCTAATAACTCATGTACTTGAACAAGTACTGGAACCACTTACGTCCATTTCGGAACCTGTGAATTCTAAATAAGTCAAGAAAAATTAGTTATGACAAAATCAAAACCGCAAACAAACAAAAAACTTGCCTATGCCTCGAAAATCTTCAACCTCAAATTCTTCAAACACTTCAGCACGTTCAGTATAGCAGCACTGATTGTGACGTGGAATTTTTGTTCACTGTCCAATTAATAACAGAACAACTAACGAAGCTAATAAACGCAAGACAATTCCTCAGGCATAGCCCTCTCTTCCTTAAAATAGATCCCAGGAGTATTAGGGGAATTGCCATAATAACAGCATCCCAACCCCTAAGTTATGGCTCGACACCGATCACAATCTTATTGGGGACACCACAAACCCTCACCAAAAAGAAACAAACGGCAACGTTTGGTACGGTACGGTGAAAGAAACGGTGTTGCAACAAAGACATTGCATTAGCCATGTCCATAAGGGGTTGTTTTTTAGACGACCTTGTTATCTGATAGGTCTAACAGAATATTGTGACAAGAGTCACATTTGGTTCTTGTTTGCAGCAGGGCAACTCTCACTTTCCAATCAAAATAGCAGTTAAAAAGACATCTTCCATAATTTTTATACGATAAAAACGTAGTTTGTGCTATTTTATAACCTTAAACATATAATCTATGAAATTGTATGATTTAAACAATAAATAGTGTTAATAATGTAGATATAGCTAGCCTACACGTAATGTATACGTGTGACACGTATCATACATTTTTTAGTATTATGTTTTGAATTATTTGCATATCTCTAGTCACAGACCCTTGGTTGCTTCACAATGGCTTTGAAATTCATCATTGACTTTCTTAGAAAAATAGGTACCCGTCTGCGGAGAACGTTCTACAAAACCGGGGGTTTCATCGGGTATGGAAATCAGAAATGGCCTTACGCTGATATTCTAATAATATTATTTTTTTTTGTAGTCAAGACAGTTGATCAAGCCAGATAGAAGCAGACTTTGTAAGGTTATTAATTAGTTGGTTGATTAACTGTTTCTTTTCATGACAAATGAAGTAACATTCCCTTATTTTAGTCTTTCAATATTGGTTTAGAAATAGTGGAATATCATGTTTCCCTTTAGCATTCTAACAAATTATTCCCATTAAATATATGGTAGGAATATTTAGCGAGAACGAAGTAGTAGTAGTTTACTACTTTGCTTGCTTTACTTGCTGCTGTATTAATCTTAATATTAACATTATTGCTATTACTTTTCATATATATTCTTCTTGAAGACAAGAATGATGACCGATCCAGAAAGAAGTAAACTTTATCGTGTAACTAATAAGTAGGTTGCTTTAAGGTTTCTTTTAATGACACTGACGGATGTGCTAGATTAAATGACCGCAACAGAACGCCTATGAAGGCGTTAAGGTAACGCAAGCAATCATCTAAGTATCTTAAGTTTGTTAAATTTAGAAACAGGAACAAATGAAATGCGAGTATTGGTTTTTTTTATAGTATTATATCAGCTATGTGTTCAATTTTGCACACGAACTTTGTCTAAGAAAATGATGACCGCTTTTACACCAAAGTAGTTTAAACTACTGAAGAAGTGTTAATCGAATGTTAAAACTAATGAAATGTCCGACTATGCGACTGCTCATACTTTTCATTTTTTAATTACTAAATACCATAAAATCGACAAGTTAACCGCTCTCGCTGTGACATTTGCTGTTCTGCTGCCAAATTTGTTTTTAAAGTAATAGCTATTGTAAATAGATAACATAAGAACTACATGTATTTTTTATTGTTTATTTTCAGAAATTTTTTTTCATGTGATGTTATTTTGTAAGTAGCCTGCCTTTATTAGTCAAAAATTGCCCTATATACTTCACTGATGATTGTCGAAGCAGTTACGCGGTTGAGCCTTCTAAATGCGTGGATTGGGAATTCTGTGTTTAATTATTACATTAAGTTTTAACTTGTTTAAAAATTTATGATTGTTATTTATACAAGCTTTGTCATCCACATATTTAGGTTCCATTATGTTCCGATGGATGGTTCGTGATTTTCCACCTCTGCCAGATCGTTCATGCGTTGAAAATGGTTTATAAAATTTATTTGCAATTACTTTCAGACAGAGACAGACAGACAATTAAATCCAGCTATTGCATTTATACACAACGGGATCAAATACAGCTGCTTCTTCGTCATAGCAAGACGGCGGTTTCTTCGTCAGACATTTCTTCGAATTTTTTAAATCGCAAAACGATGTACGCTTCCAGCAAGATTGAAGATTAATTGGCTTAAAAAAAATGAATTATTGGAATTTGCTCATTTTATTTCTGTTTTAACACATTGAGCTTCAAGTTTTGCTAAAATGGTTTGCTTATCGTCTGTGTCCCGAAACATTACAGTTTCCCCAAAGCCCAGAATTTTCTGATGCTGCGACATTAGTCGGTTTAGGAACAGGCATTAGAGGAATGAGGCTGACCATCGGGAGGAAGAAGAAGATCGCCATCCTCCTGTAAAGGAGCAGGCTTCTCCCGGAGAGCCCATTGCTTTATTCATCGTCTAGTCTTGGAAGGCAGCATTGCGGCATAAATGTTTTGCAGATTGGCGTTGGGTAAAAAACCCACAAAATCCACGGAACACCAAAGTGTTGGCGCGTTGCAGTACAGGTACAAATTAGTCTTCTAAAGATTACACACAATAATTTTTGTATTTTCTATTTGCTTATTCAATTTTTCATTCTTACAGGTGACTGTGCAAAAAAGAATTCCCATTATTATTCGGGAGGTAGGCCCAAAACAAGCTTCCCAGCGTTTAAAGGCTACGGAATAAGTTAGTTCCTGATATTATCAGCTCTACCAGGAGGGGGCTGATGAAATATTGCTGCTAGCACGTCATTCACCATCATCTTGGATATATGGTCATCAAAGAAGATGGAAGGCTACATTGGCTTCACCTGTGTAGTTTAACTTTAAAACATTTCGCTTTTTGACAGCAAATCAAAATCGCGTTCCCACTCTGAGCTATATTGCGCGCAATGCCTTGTCTCCAGCTGCGTCGTCTGGGAGCGTGGAAAGGGCTTTCAGACATGAGCCTCAGACATTTTGTCGGCTAAGCGAAACCGAATAAAATCTGATTTATTTTGCAATTTAATGCTTTTGAAATGCGATTCGCGCTTCTTGAAGAAGTGATAGCATCATGAATCGTAAAACCATATGTGACACCAATTACATGGATTTATTAGAAACGTTTTCTTTCTATTTATCACAAAAAAGTATCTTTTCTTATACTCAGGGGTAAAAAAAAACGAAAAATGTACCTAATCGGTATTTTTGTAGATAGTATCTTCTATCTTTTTTCAGCGTTTATTTCGACTATGTGATCTGATCTTTTGGTTTGTAGTTGACCACCTATCGGTATCTGATCTTAAGGCTAAAAAAATGATCCGAAACACTGATCCTAGCGTAGGATTCACATCTGTTTTGTTCAACGACAGCAACCATCTTTTTTTGCAAAACACCGAAAGCGCAATATCAGATACTGAAACTTCACAGTGGGCATCATATCTTCAATGTGAAGCGTACACCCTATCAATGGTAATTTTTTTACCGAGAGTATTAACAAAACTGCCACAAATGCATCTCGAAGGAATATTCGATTCTTTTTAGCCTATGACAAAACACTTCTTCTGTAGCACAAATAAGCTTAAACCTGTCATAAAACGCAGAAATCAGTTTTCCTTTTTTCTTAATATCAATAAATTGCGATGCGGTTAAGTTAGGTGGAAAGTCATCTGGGCTGATGTCAACAGTGGCCAGACAATTTTGGCAAATTGAAGAATTTGTCCGTTTACTTTTCTTTCAAATTGAATGTACCATGTATTCGCGAATGTAGTAAATTATATCACTATCAAGGACGTCTATCTTATCATTTAGGATTTAGTGAAGGCATATTATGAATAGTTCTCCGCGTCTTTGAGATTAACTTCTCGAGCAATATCCGTTAATAGAATATTTTTGAAATACTCCTTTCGTTTCTGCATCTCCTTGTTATGACTGAAATTGTTCTTCATCCATATGTAGTATGAGGTAAGTCCAGAATCCTGCATAAAAATCCGAACGGCGATTTATATGTTGAAAGCCACCAAATTTTTGTTCGAAATGCCATCCCAAGTCGTTTGTAGATTCACTCACAAAGAATTTTTCGAGATGTTGCACATTTTGTGGATTTTAGAATCAACATGATCCCAAATTTGTTCAATATTTGGATTAAGGTCGGGACTCTGTGGTGGCCAAACCATACGGATGACTTCACGTTCATAAAAAATTTCAGTAAGATTTTATTAACAGAAATAATAAACATAACGAATTACACACCAGCGTTTTGTTTTCTGTTTAAAAACCCCCTACAGAGTTTAGATGCAGGTTTGTAGTCGTTATTTTCTTGAAAGGTAAACCCCCCTACCTATAAGCCTCTTTCCCCCAGGAAGAACATGTCTAGTCAAAATTTGGTGGTATACCTGATAATAACGAAAATCCGTAAAATAAATAAGGCATTTGGGTGGGAGGGGGGAACGTGTTTGACACCAAATTACATTCATGTCCATTTTTCCTTCAATTCTTTTTACTGGTAGTTCCCCTTTCGCTGATATCGTTCCCCAAACCATAATGGAACCGCCACCGTGTTTCACAGTTGGCTGTAAGCAATATTTTTGTATCTTTCTCCTTCAAATCTCCGGATGAATAAGCGACGCTTATTTCCAAATGTTTCAAATTTACTTTCGTCCAAAACACTGCTCGTTGGTCCAATTTACATGGTCTTTCGCAAATGCCAACCTCTTGGCAACATTTTACTTCCTCAAAAGAGGGTTCTTTGCTGCCACACGTCCTCTGAGTCCCCATTCCAATAAACATTTGAGAATAGTGCTTTGACCACATTTTTTTCTTCTGGCTTTGTTGAACTCTTCAGTTAATATAGGCAAGTTTTTTGTTCGACCCCTCTTACTAAGAATTTTGATATAGCGCTTATCCGACGATGTCAAACACCCAAATTCCCGCGTCCAGGTCTGTCCATGTTTGACTTGGTTTCTTTAAATCGATTGATAGTGTAGAGAACAGTGCTGTAAGGATGGTTCAATAATGCGCACACTTTTCTTATCGACCGTAACGTTTTATAGGAATGAACTTTCTTCGCTCTTTCTTCTATGCTTTACTGTTTTCTTTTACCCAGGACGTGGTAGTGATTACACCAACATTCGGCTTGAAATTGATTGTGTGTCATGCCATGGATTTCACCTTTTTTCTTTCATACACTTAAGAGGTAGGGTAAGAAAAAATGAAGGAAGAGTAACCAAGTTCACGGAGCTAAAACGAAAAAAATTGTTGCTTAATATAAGATAGTCTCGTTACGAGAAAATTATTCAAATGAAGGCACCCAGCCTATCAGGGGAACGATTCCATAACTTATGAAACCAAAAAAGAAGGAAAACCAGACATATGAGAGGAAATTGAAATTAGCTTAATTTATTTTTTGACAATATTTTAAACAATTCGTGGACAAACTTTCGCTACATTTCCACTACTTTTGAAATTTTTTTTTGAATCAAATAGAATATGAAATGTTATATTAAAAAAACTTACCGTATAGTATTTGCTGCGCCTGAGCTTGTTTTTTCAAGTTTCTTCCTTTTTTCTTGTTTTTTTTTGCTTTTTTCTTCGCGGAAAGGTCTGAGCCACGCAAGGATGAGGAAGAATAGGTAGGAGAGTCCTGTCTGGATTTTTAAGAAAAAGGGAATAATTACATAATTATGCTTAACAATAATTTTTAAGTTAATAAAAAATGAAGCAAAAACTACTTCTAGCAATGCAGCAGCTCATTGTGCCGCATGGAATTTCAAAACTAAGCCGTGCATTTTAGAATGTCTTTCAGAGACCCTATCGTTGGCTTCGGGTAGAAAATATTTAAATTTTACGAAGTGCCACACTCGTTTCTTGATTGGTTTTTCCACCACTTATCTAAAGTAAATTAAATATATAATAATTAGTAGAGAAAATAAAATATAAGATGTATAAGAAAAAAAATTTGTTTTTCTTGACAATTCTTTCCACTTCGCAATCCATTTGCCTAGCTCTGGAGGATCTTTCCTGATCAAAGGCAAACATGAACTGAACAGATTGCTTTGGTGATTGTCTATCTATTCCTAAGAGACTTCCTACTACCCTCCAGCAATGTGGACCTGTTCCAACGTTGACCCAGCACTGGCGTCATCACAAAAACAAACCCATGGTCCTAAACGCCACTTGACCCACTTTTTTATACATAACGTGTTTATCTGTAAAATAAAATTATAAAATGTTATTTTAGGTAAAATATTTAAAAAATAAAAACTTACAGCAATGGCAGTGATGGAAGAGGTGGTTGAAGAAGGCAACACTAACTTCCACACCGGCTCCACCTCCCCTGCCGGCTCAGCATAGCCAACCGCTTTAGCCTCCCCGGAAATGTCAGGCTCCCCGTCAGGCTTAGCATCCTCGGCCAGCAAAACTTCTGAATATGGCAAAGCTTCGCCTACCGACCCAGTACCACCGGCCGGGCCAGCCAAATCAGGCTGCTCAGTCTCACCAGCAGCCTCTTTTTGACGATGTTTCCTATTATAAATAAATAGATTATGATTCCAAAAAATATAAACATTGAATATAGTTTAGTTATCTGAAAATAACTGAAAATCAAAGATTTGCAGTCAACGCAAATGTCCATTCGGGCTCCTAAAAAGTCGTGTACTTGAACAAGATCTGGACCCACTTACGTATATTTGGGTATCTGTGAATTCTAAATTAGTTAAGAAAAACTAGTTATGACAAAATCAAAACCGTACACAAAAAAAACTCAAATTCTTCAAACACTTCAGCACGTTCAGTATAGCAGCACTGATTGTGACGGGGCATTTTTGTTCACTGTCCAACCAATAACAAAATAACTAACGATACTAATAAACTAAAAGCGATTCCTCAGGCATAGCCCTCCCCGTACGCGACAGATAGCTTAAAAGTACTGGTTTAAGCTTAGAAAAAAGGAAAAAATCCCTTGTTTACTA
The DNA here is from genome assembly GCA_013167095.2 of Daphnia sinensis. Classification (NCBI taxonomy): domain Eukaryota; kingdom Metazoa; phylum Arthropoda; class Branchiopoda; order Diplostraca; family Daphniidae; genus Daphnia; species Daphnia sinensis. The sequence continues at coordinate 60,333 of CM023191.1, forward strand.
AAAACTTAGTAAGCTTAACTTTGCAACATCCAGAACCATGATTTTAGCAAACTTAATATAGCTGTTACCTTGGCTAGCTAAAAATAGCTTTTTTCTTCAAGCTTATCACAGCATGCTTCTTTTTAAGTATAAATTAAATAGCTAAATTCAGCTGGGTGTAGTAAAAGCTGTTTTAAGGTAATAATTAAACTAGCTGTTCTTACCATAGATACTAATATTAATTTTTATAAAAATGCAGACGACGCGAATAATTAAGAAATGCAGGAATTTTGTAAAATGTATGATTTACATAACACTTCTGTATTAACTGCTGACTTGGTTACAATAACAGATTGGAGTTGACGATTAAAAGGACGACTGACATAAAATTAACACAGCATAGTTGACAACACGAGAAATACTATAGGCTTCATGAACCAATCAAATATCAAAATCTTGGTTTAACAATTGTTAAAGGGACCATTTTAAGGAGATGAAAATTAATCGTAATCTGATGGGTTGAGATCATCATTTTCTGCACTTCGTCCATCACCATTTTCTGCACTTCCCCCGTCACCATTTTCTGCCGCACATTCAAAGGCTGCTTGCTTCTTCTTTAACTTTTTTTCACTCGTATGACATGACAACAAGCGATCCCCAACGGAAGTTTTGATTTGTTCAGGGGTTAAAATGATGCTATGCCAAGTTTCCCATTTTGGAATCAAGAACCCTAACAAGAAAAAGAAAAAAAGAATGAAATTAATTTGAATTCTGTAGGTGAATATGGACTTGTACTTTCGATTGCTTCTAGGATATCTTCCGGAAACTTGGGCTTAGGAATACTTCCAGGAATGCTAGGACATGCTTTCCCAGCTAGACTAAACTGAGCTAATTCTGCTGGCTCATACCACGCTGATAACAAAATTGAAACGGTTTTGTTTAATCGCCTATGTGGGTTTTGTGTTTTCGTACGTCCAGAAATAATAGCTTCCCTCAATTTTTGTGGATTAATGGTAACATTACCATGGAATTTCACCTATAAGAAGTTTGAAAATTGCTTTTGAAGTAGTAAGTGTAAAACAATTTTGACTATAGGCTTACTGGAGTAAATGTATCAGGTGTTGTTGAAACTTTTGAACCAGGAGAAGGTCTTGGTGTACCAGGAAGTTGGCCAACGGTTGGTCGATCTGTTGCTGATCCGTCTATGAACCTTTGAATAATAACAGTGTGCTCACGAACAGCTGAAAACCGGACAAAAACGGTTACAATTGAAAAACGAGATATTTGAAATACACTTACTTGAAGTAAGTATGCGAACTGGATCTTCTTTTAGTGTTTTTATTTCTTCTTCGAGAGCAATGATCCTTTGTTGCATTTCCCTTTGGTCAATTTCAAGTTTTATCCTTTTGGCGTCGCTTTCAGCTAGTTCCTGAAAATAATTTCATTACATTTAGTTGATAATAAAAGCCAAAAAATAAAAACAAATGTGTACTCTTTCAACATCCTCGTAAGTTGCTTTTTGATTTGTTAAGGGTTCTGCTTCTGAACTTTCAACATTTTCATCAAGACTCGTATTAGAGGCAGTAGACAGCTGTTCCATGTTTGTGAGATACTGTAACTGAGTTCGAGCTCTTGGACGTCCAGATACCCTTCGATCATTTTGGCTCATCATATATTTTATAAGAGCAGTCCGCTGATTGGATAAAATATCTTTATCATCTTTAGAGAAACTTCTGAATTATGCACGTCAGACTTAAATTGGAATATAATGATTGATATAACCTGATATGCATACTGCAGTTGCTTGCCGGATGATTGTATTTTTGCAGCTTTCTAGATTGCTGTACTGAGTTAAATGCCAAGATGATGTATCAGTTGGTAGTGGTGGTTTCCACCTATGAAAACAAAATATTTCATGATAAAAACATTAAGAAATGAGTTCACAACACCATATCACAAAATTGTTACCTGACTGCAAGGTTACGATGTTTTTCAATGTACATTTTTACCAAAGGAACTGCATCTTCTTCTATTTCTGGTAATACAGGTTTTACCACATGCGAAATCAGTCCAATACCAGGTGAGTGTTCCATAAAATCGAACACAATCATCACTTTTGAGTGTTTTGTCAGAGGCCGAGAAATGCTCGCCGTACTTCCATCTTGAGACCTTTCGTCTTCATTACCAAAATTTGCCATTTTTGAAACTAAGTTTCAATCAATAGACATTGATTATAATTTCCTTAAAAGTTTGTAAGTTCTTTAGCAAAGGATAATTTTTTTTCACAATCAACTTATCTGAATTCTGCCTAAATGCGAGACAATTTCACTTCCATGGCCAAACTCACCATCAGTCAGCAGCCATCGCTATGCTGTTAACTGGCTTTTGGCGCCAAATCCATGATGTTGCCAGATTGATTGCTAATCATTGTTAAAGCGGCCCTTCGGGGATTTTATAAACAATGACAGCTGCTCAGTGACAGACGACAGTATTCAATAAACAGTATTTTCTTGACAGTTTGATAAAGTTGTGATAATTGTTCTGTTATAGTAAATTGTACGCACTGCATCGAGTTAAAACTTTTAAACAGATTGTAAATCCAACGGTGAGAATTCATTCAACGCTATGTCTAGATGGAAAAACAAAAGATTGGCAACTGTAGAGACAGAAATTGAATTCACTGACTGAACAGAAATTCGTTCCCTAATCGCAATTGATCCTACTGAAATTGTCTCAAAATGTGTTATAGCTTCATGCAATGAAATATCACAGATGTATGTTGTAACTGCTCTTGTGAACAACTTTGAGACGGATTAAATTGAGAAATGAGAAAAATAAAACAAAGCCTATTAACTATTATTAAAAAGGCTATAAACCATTGCATCTTGAACTTTTTCTAGAGATAATGAAATAACATATATGGTTTATATTTAATAAAAACAAGCATGATGCTGAATGAAGGCAACTGTAAAAATATCATATTCTAGCTAGAATAAAAAATATGATAAAATATGTGATAATTCAAGCAAAAGAAAATTTAATCAACTCTCAGCTTATTATTTATTCGTTATATTTAAATACTTTTCTAAACATAGCATAGAATAAGCTTACATTAACATAACCTTTATTTAGAATTATATAGCATAAAATCAAAAAGAAAATTTTAGCTGGTTTCAGCTTATTTATTCGTTACTTTTGTAATCATAGCATAGAATGAGCTTACATTAACAAAACGTTTATTCAGAATTATATAGCATAAAATCAAAAAGAAAATGTTAGCTGTTTTCAGCTTATTTTTTCCCTAGATGATAAAAAGAAAGCTTTGCTAAACTTTCGTTTTCATTACTTTAATTGTTTCAAGTAGCTTTAAGGTGAATCAAAACCAAGGAAGAGAAAGTAAAAGTAAGTTCAAGCTTACTAAAAAAAAGTATAAGGCTGCTCGATAAAATATCCGTAATTTTCAGCTTAATAAAGCTTGAAAGACAATCACCATCGACGGAATTTAAAAAATCTAGCTAAATCAAGCAAGACAAACCTTACTCGTGGGCTACTATATGAAATAAAGGATAATGTAAGCTAACTTAAGCTTGGGAAACGGGGAAAAAAATAAAAAAGCACTTTTAAGCTATCTGTCGCGTACGGGTCTCTTCCAAAAAATAGTTGATCCCAGGGGTATTAGGGTAATTGCCATAATAACAGCCTCCCAACCCCTAAGTTATGGCTCGACACCGATGGCAGTTCCTATCTACTTGGGGACACCACAAACCCTCACCAAAACGAAAAACACGGCGATGTTTGGTGCGGTACGATGAAAGAAACGATGCTGCAACAAAGACATTGCATTAGCCATAAGGGGTTGTTTTTTAGATGACCTTGTTATCTGATAGGTCAAGCAGAATCTTGTACCAAGAGTCACAGTTGGTTCTTGTTTGCAGCAGGGCAACTCTCATTTTCCAATCAAATAGCGGTTAAAAAGACACCTTCCATAATTTTTTATGGGATAAAAACGTAGTTTACACTATTTTATTACCATAAACGTATAACTAAAGAAGCTATATAATATATACAAGAAATAGTGTTAGTAATGTAGATATAACTAGTTTATACGTAGTGTACGTGTGTCGCGTATTATATATTTTTTAGTACTATGTTTTGAATTATTTGTATATCTCCAGTCACATACTCTTGGTTGCTTCACTATGGCTATTGTCTTTTTTAAAAAAGTGGTACTCGTCCGCGGGGAATATTTTACAAAAAAAACGGGGGTTTCGAAAAAAATCGGCGATAGAAATCGGAGATGGCCTTACCGCCTTTTGTTTATGTTAACATTTACAATTGCAACATTTCCTGTTTACTTCCTTGAAACGTTGTTTGTCTATCTGGAGATTAAGTCATCAACGCTTTTAGCTGACCTCGATGAACACCTGCAACTGATGCGCATATCGCACAATCAATAAACAATCAGTCGATTGGTTGCTTACACATCACAATCAATCAATTAATCAAACATCTCTTGATTGGTTGCTCGTGCTAGGTTGCGACATGCCATCAGCGTCTGTGACCACTCCCGAAATGCGAGGTTTCGTGATGAACCCACATTTCCGACAAACAGAGTCGTTCGGCAACTTCCACAACGTTTAGATGCAGAAACTCTGTCTGTGCAATCCTTGAATTCACTAGAGTCTTCCCGCAGCTTGAAACGTCGAATTGCTAAGTGTTAAAGCTGTGAGTTTATTCGTGAACTTGTCCTTTCTTGTTCTTGAACTTTGTCTCGTGTGAGCACCTACCGTGCTCTTTTCCCCTTTTTTAACTGTCTGTTTAATCGTGCCTTGTTACCGCTACCACGAGCCGCTTCGTATCGTTTTACCGTCGCGCGTTCCCGTAACGTCCGCGCTACATCGGTAAGCTACCAAATTCCCGTTATATTCTTGTCACCATGATTTGGCTCGTTATCCCTTTTATTGTTCTGTTGTATGTCCTCTCCCGTGTAATTCTTATGGCCTTAGTCAAGTAAAATACACATCTATCATTGTGGGTAATTCGCCTCCGATTTCCAATTTCAAAACCAACATTTAATTCTTTGTAATATTATTCCCAAGGGATGTATTACAGTATTTTAATAATGTAGTTTTTTTTGTAGTCAAGAAAGTTGACCAAGCCAGATAGAAGCAGACTTTGTCATGTTATTAATTAGTGTGTTGGTTAATTGTTTCTTTTCATGACAAATGAAGTAACATTCTGTTGATGAATTTGTTCTTTATGGTTATCATTCAGTACTAGATGGAGCTTGATGTATTGTTGATTTGACGCATGTTGTTGGTAGCAAGGCAGACGACGTGAAGATGACGATGTGTGTAGTCTGATGTGGACAGTCGTTTTGTTTTATCGTACTGTGTGTTCGGTCGATCCAAGGTGATCAGTTGTGTTTAGTGTATCGTGAATAAAATTTCACAAGTGAGTATACAACATAATATTATCCTACGTTAATCAGGATTCAATACAAACTCTACCAGAGTATAAAACCAATTTCACTCTTCTCTGTTATATTTCTTGAACACATTCCCTTCTTTTAATCTGAAGAGTGGAATATCATGTTTTCTGTACTTGACTTTAGCATTCTAACAAATTATTCCCATTAAATATATGGTTGGCATATTTAGCAAGAACGAAGTAGTAGTAGTTGCTGTATAATCTCAATAATAAATTTTTTTCTATTGCTCTTTATATATATTGTTCTTGTAGACAAGAAAGATATCCAATCCAGAATAAGTAGACATTATCAGATAATTAATAAGTGGGTTGCTTTACGGCTTTTTAAATGAAATTGATTGAGATGCTAGGTTAAATGACCTCAACACAACGCCTTTAATTTGTTCTTGTAGAAACCAAATAAGGTAACGCAAACAATGATTTAAGTATCTTAAGTGTGTTAAATAAAGAAGCAGGAACAAAGGAAATGAGAGCTTTGGTTTTTTATACTGTTATGTCAGCTATATCACATCAAAAGTGGTAATATTGTACTCAATTTTGCACACGTACGTTGTCTAAGACAACTCTGACCACTTTTACCTCCAAGGACTGAAGAACAGTGTTAATCGAATTTAATCGAATGTTAAAACTAATGAAATATCCGACTAAGCGAGTGCTCATTCTTTTCATTTTGTTATTATCAAACACAATAAAATCGAATATTAACCACTCTCGTTGTTACATTTGCTGCTCTGTTGCCAACTTTGTTTTTAATGTTATAGCAATTGTAACAGAGCTGCCGTTCAATCACGAAATTGCGATCGATGATTTCGATCTCCATCCTACCCCAATTTGGGATCGAAGAATCCAAATCAATCGCGTTTTTTTTGAAGCATGAAGCACCAATTCCTATTGATAGTACTTAGGTGGCACATAAACTACATATGGAATCAATTGATTCTTTGTTCTTCGGTGAAGAATTCTTTGCACAACTAGAGGTACCATTCTTACCAGCTTCATCACTCTCTCTCTCTCTCTGTATTAAAAATTAAATATAAATCAACGATACCACCTAATGAACGAATAATGCTATTCCACACCCATATTAAAATACTTACATATACCAGTAGCACATCATCGTTTGCTACGACGGTCTGTCATAGGGTTTTTGCTTAAAAGTATTTTTTCGTAATCTGCAACTATTCCTTGGGTTTTTGTCTCATCCTGCTTATGGAGATCACCTGCTCTCGGTGACATCCATTTTGTATTTTACGGGAGTCCTTTTTAAAATTCTGGTGCCAAGTTCTCTTGGCCCAGGTATCAACATGAGTCAGGGCGACGGTGGCGACATCTCTGTTCTAGAATCGACAACCCAACCAAAACAAAGTTGTGCCTTCTGCTCCAAACCCTACAAAGGAAAGAAAAATTCTAAATTCTGTAACAAGCTGTGCTCAAAACGCTTACTTTCACCCGACTCTAGCCTATATCAGACCATGTTTAACGCTAAGAAATTCTGTCATGAAGACTTTACCAGTCTCACTCATGACCCCCCATGCTATACACTCTTCCCAAAGAAGCCATTAGCTCCAAACTCCATGCCGCACTAGATCTCGCCAAATCTCAACACACTCGTATCATGAAGCTGAAAGCTGAGCTGATGGACGTCAAACTAGCGTTTGCGGATTCGATGTCACTTAGATACATCAAACAGCGCTCTGTATCTCCAGTCAAGCCTTCGCAGGTGGAGCCTTCACAGGTGGAGCCTGCCCTTATGGGAAAACCTTCGTACTCCCAAGCTGTTGAAGGCCACCAGACACCTGTCCTTGTAGCAACATTTACCTCATCTATCAAGCCTGCTGACTGCATCTCTCTTGCTGGTGTGGAAGAACTTCTAGGCTCCAGTGGAGCTGGCCCAGTTCCTGCTTCAGTCAGACAAAAAGAGAACAACATCTTCATCCGGCTCACTGGCCCAGCTGACCTAGATCGTGCGAAAACAATCCTAGAATCTATAGCCGGACCAGACAGTATCAATGTTTTCAATTCTGTCTCACGTCCTTCAAAGCTGTATCCAGCTGTTGCCCTTTTTGTGAATCTTAGTTACCTGCCCAGCTTGAAAGAGGATTGATGGTAAGGAACGATGGTTTTAGGGGAAAAATTGACTCTATCTCTCAACTTTTTGCCAAACCCAATTCACAAAAAGGTCATGTTAAAATTCTGTTCAACTGCAAGGAAACCAGAGATCAGGCCCTGACTGGTGGTGAGATTGACTTTTTCAACACTTCTGCTCGACTTGTTGAGATTTTCCTAGATCGCGAGGTTCGACGTTGCTTTAAATGTAAGGGTTATGGGCATGTACAGGTGTCTTGTCGCGCTTCTTCCCCTAGCTGCGGTAAATGCGCAGGTGACCACCTTACACGTGACTGTAATAGCCAGACAAGAAAGTGTGTTAACTGTGGCGATGCCCACCAATCTGATGATCGATTTTGTCCCTCGCAAACGAAGGACGTAGCAAGATACAGGGGGAAAATGGAAAGAAACTGATGCTTGGATCCCATTGCTCGTTAAAGAGTCAGTTCAGACGCCTTCAGTTAAATCTGCGCCACTGAAGGGTTGTCTCGGCTTCTCTTGCTGAGGTAATAGTTGAAAACACACTAGACGTTATACTTATTCAAGAACCTTTTGCCAAAGGACTGCTGTCACCCTACATTATAAACATCCCCCCTGGCTATGTTGCTTTTCATCTTCTCTCGAAAGAGCATGCTTACGGTGCAGCTGTACTGGTCAAGCTTTCTTTAGACAAGGCTTGTCGGGCAACTAATCGCAGTTGCGACATCATATTGCTGCAGTAGACTTACATATGCTCAGGGCACTTTTCGATTTATTTTCGTGTACCTCTGTCTCTCTATCCACAATATTGCTGAGCAGCCCAACTCAAATCTTAGTTTCCTCTTCACCAAGCTATCCATTATAGCGATCGACTCCAATGCATTAAGCAAGGTCTGGAACAGCAAACTGACAAACAGTAGGGGTATTGAACTCGAACAGCTGATAGCTAAGCATTTCCTCTGCATTTTGAACCGCCCTTTGGCCGAGCTTGAATTTGTTCCTGCCGGCACTTTGTTTATTGACATCTCGCTTGCAGGGAGCGCCATTACCTCTTCTCGCTGGTTCTATCCAACAATTCCCTCCTTCTCCGACCACCCCTACATCTATTTTGAAGTTTTTCGTCCCCACTCAGCCCAAATCTGCGCACATTCTTTAACTACTGTTCCACATATTTTGCGTATAAGCATACAAAAATTCCAATACAAAGTCGCTAAAGCTGTCAAATATCTTGAATTTCAACCTACTACGTCCACCTCAGTTATTGACAACATGGTCGTGGAACTTACTACGGCCATTTCTACCGCTGCGAATAGCTCAAAATGCCCTAGCTAATGCACTGTCTCCCCTTCCAGCATGCCTTGGTGAACTAAGGATCTTTGGATGCTTCGACACAAAAGCCGCGAAGCCTACAAGTTGTGGTCTGTCCAGCGTTCGCCAGCCAACAGACAGGCATTCAGGGTTCTCAAATCGGCCTATCAACGTGAAATTCGTAAGGCAAAATTGACTTCTTGGAATCTCCACTCATCAGTCTCCCGTCCAATATTTCAATGAGGGATCAGTCATCTCTGACCCTACAGCCATTTAAAAGAAGTGCGTGGAGCATTTTTCCCCCTTCCTAGTCCATCCACGTCGGTCCATAAGCAGATGGAAGAAAGGGTGGCTTCTGTCCGTCGTCCTCTCCGATAAGTGATAGCATTTCACACCCGATTTCACAAGATGAACTAGCAAATGCAATGTCCTCCTTAAATCTTAAATCTACCCCAGGGATTGATGGTATCTCCTCACCTATTATAAGTTCAATCTACAATCAAATTTCCCACCAGCTTTTAGTTATCATGAACGCTTGTTTCTTTCTCTCTTATTTTCCGAGTTGCTGGAAAATTGCTAAGGTCACTATCATAGGCAAACCTAAGAAACCCTCGTGCGACATATTGAGCAGTTTTCGCCCAGTCAGTCTTGTCAACACTTTGGCTAAGATTCTCGAGAAGCTCGTCTTATTGAACAGACTTCTTTGGCATTCAACAGCCCAATGGCTAAGCCTAAACCAGCACGGTTTTACCCAGGGTAAATCGACAGAAACAGCCACGCACTCTCTAATTTCCTTTTGTGATGAAGCCAAAGAGGCTAAATGCGTGACAGCCTGCGCCTTTCTCGATATCAAAAGTGCATTTGACACTGCATGGCACCCTGCCATCATCTCTGCCCTTGCTGACCGTAAATGTCTACGTTACCTGATTCAATCTATTGTTTTCTCGCTGATCGCACTGCAATCCTCTCCTTAGATAACACTGTCTCCTGTTTTCATCTTGGCATTGGTTGCCCTCAAGGTGGAGTGCTCTCTCCATTTCTTTGGTCGGTTCTTGTTGACGAGGCCTTGCGCCTCCAGTTTTCCTTTCCTTCACTGATAGTTGGCTACGCTGACGACCTGACTGGGGCGACGTATCACAAAGATCCTCTAATAGCCACCCGTAGTTTGCAGCCCATGTGCGATAAGTTAAACAACTGGTGCCAGGTCAACAGACTTGCATTAAACGCTAGCAAATCGATCTTTATGATCATGCACAAAAAACTCTTCAATTGGTCCCACCTCAACATCTCAATGAATGACTTGAGAATTCTTCCTTTTGCAGAGACCCTCTTTTTTGGCCTTACAATTGACTGTCACCTAAAATGGCACTCCGACATCTCCAACAAGATCACTGCAGCCCAAAGGGCGTTTTTTGCACTTCGGTCTAGTTTAAAGTCTACGTGGGGTTATGATAGGAAGCGTCTGAAATATATCTACCTCTCTGCGGTTGAACCTATCTTGCTTTACGGTTGTTCCGTCTGGCCCCTTTTCTATCCAAAAAAAAGGAATCAAGCAACTTCGTGCATTTCAGCGTTCCATTGCTCTCTCCCTAACCTGTGCCTTCAAAACTGTCTCTGCTGAAGGATCCTTCGTCCTTGCAAATATCCTCCCTATAGATTTTCGGGTAATGGAGATAACCCATTTCCGTTTTTCCGCTGACACAATAGGACGGTTCTCTGCAGCCTCACTGAAATAGCTTGCTGGCACTCTACCATCTTCCTCCTCTCCTTTCAAAAGTGACTCAACCCGGCGCTATTCCAACCACAGTTGGCCACCATGGATCACCTCGTTTCACCCAGTATGGTTACGCGAGGAGTGCAGTTTACACTCACCTTAAGTCTCTGTTCTCCGAGTTTTTGTTGCTGTTGCCTTCTCTGGCAACTCGTTTTACTGCTGTCTTATCTCAGCCGGACAGACAAAGGTGTTAGATGTCGCAAATGGCCCTTTAACAACCACAAACCACTCACATTGTGCTACGCAACTGTCTATTCTTCACGCACTATCCCTGGCTAGTCACTCGGTACGAAATGGGTGGCAGGTTGAAATTATTGCTCACCATCACTCCGCTTTTGGGTTCACTCGCTACGGTGCCATGCTCTCCGAAATAGAAAGGCTCTGTGTCGACATACTGGCCCCTCGCAGAGAAAATGTTCGTCTCTTTCTCTGTCAGCCTTCTAAAGCTAAGGGTCTTCAGCTAGCCTATGCGGGCTGCTGCATTCCTGGTTTCCATCTTCTACACCTTCCGCAACTTTTGTTAACAAAAAATTGTAGCCGTGCCGTAATTAAGAAACAAGTTCGGGATGCCTGGCATTCTCAATGAATGGTCTGCTCTAATGGCAAATCTTCTAGATTTTTCTTCCCCACAATGCAATCAGCGTCGGTGATCCACCCACATCAACTCTGTCCCCAGGTCACTCAAATCCTCTCAGGTCACTCTACGAGCCGAAACGAGCATCAGTTTTGTTTTAATTTTTCCGCTTTCCCAAAATGTAAATGTGGACACGCTTCAGAATCTGTCATGCAATTCTTATTCTATCTTATTCTTGTCTTTATCGATCGCTTTTGACCTAGGTCCTTTGAAAGTTTGAATCAATCCCAACATGTCCCATTATTTGAAAGGCTTTTATCTTTTATCATTACTTTGTGAAAAAGCTTCGTGAACGACCCACAGATGGCGCCACAGTCACAAAGATCATCAGTCAAAACATTTCGATCTCAATCTTGATCCTAATTTCGGGTGGAAATCAATGATGGACATTCGGGCAAAAAAGTGATGGATCCATCACCGATCTCGATCACTTCAATCGATCGCGGCAGCTCTAATTGTAAATAGATAACATAAGACTATATATATTACTTATTGTTAATTTCAGATATTTTTTTTGTGATGTATTATTTTGTAAATAGCCTGCCTTTATTATTCAAAAATTGCCACATAAACTTCATTGATGCTTGTCGGAGCTGTTGCGCGGTTGAGCCTTTTAAATTTTTCCATGCGTTGATTGGAAATTCTGTGCTTCTCCGTCACAGTAAGACGGCGGTTTCTTCGACATTTCTTGAGATTTTTTTATCGCAAAGCGATATTCGCTTCCAGCAAAGATAAAAATTACTTGGCCACAATGCACACATGTATCCGTGCAGTCCTCTTCCTCGCAACAAATTTGGGAATCTGAATCTTCTATCAGAACAATGTCTTTCTGAAGTGAGCACAAGTAAATGTTTTTTCTTTGCAGAAACCACCTTTTTTTTTCTTTCTCACCCACCACCGCGTCATGGCCGGTGATAAAACATTTTCCCATTCTTGTTCGCTTTTCAACAATTCAGATTCATTAACAGGCTTAAGGGAAATAATAAAATTTAAAAAATTGATTAATTGGAATTTGCTCATTTTATTTCTGTCTTAACACATTTCGCTTCTAGTTTTGTTGAAGTGGTCTGTTTGTCGTGGAATTTGGGACAAATTGAAACTGCACAACTTCGATCTGACTGAGCAAGGGTGTGAGGGTACTGGTTTTAAGCCTTCTGCAAATAAAAATGCGAGCCACCTTCTGCTATCTTATTCTGATTCTTGGCGAAGATATAGAAAATAAATTGCACATGGGCCGCTGTCCATCAACTTTGCATTGGGGTGGTCGATACATCTGTTGATATGTAACCTTTTAGGAAGAAAGAATTGACATTACCTGTAACACACAAGATGTTATTTAATTCGACATTTTTAAATAATTTAAGCATATTTACCTTCACCCCATTGCAAGGGGCTCTGTACATCAATATTGTGCACTCAAAGGATTCCGCGGAGCTGGATGATTCTGACTGATAGTAATATAGTATAGTAATTTATAGTAAATTTCTTGCCTCATGATGAAATCCAAGCATTTCATATTGTTCCTTTTTTTCTAGCTGAATCCAAGTTTTAGGTCCATTGAATTCATCATCGTAACGATTCTGCTGGTCACTTGATCACATATCCTTTTTCTTTTTCATTTCGGAGTCTCCATTAAGTTTTCATCGCTGCTAAATTAAGGAAAATGACGAAGTGTGATTAATCAGTTTGTCCATGTATAGAATTAATCAGAATAAATACGGTGATGACGAGTGGCAACATTGACTGAATCCGGTAACATTGGGGCATTCACTTCTCCATTTGCAACCTTTGTTCCTTCGGCGGATAAGGCCCAAAATTTTGCCAAATTCTTAGTCCCAGGAACAATCTTTGATAGTAGGTTAACGTATTTCCGTGATACACTGACGGAGTATTGCCTTTTCTTCTGTGCCGGACATCCAAGACAAGATTTGAGACTCGTAAACTCGAGTTATTTTGTGCATCTGATTACCAAAGTATAAATTTTTTGAAAGTGAAGCATAATTTTAAATGTAATCAATAAATGCCTTAAGGAAAAATAAAGTTTTGGCAACTAAAAATAACTTATCAAAAGGTTCTAACGGGATGCAGTTCTTGATTTGACAGCCAGTACAGCACAAGTCGGGATTTATCAGCGGAGCTGAGATGCTTTTTTCTTCAAAATAATGGTGTTGATATTCTCGCATACCATCCCAAGTTTGTAACCTTGACGTATAGATCAACACGTCGATGAAGTCATGAAATCGTGCGTCTTTTTCTTATTTGTGGGCGCAATTATTAGTTCAATATTTAATTTTTGTTCAATCTTCGCGTTCACAGAAAAACAAGTGAGCGTAGGCTTGTTGGCCATCTCTACCCGCCCAACCAAACTCTTGCATCCACAACGATAGACTTTCAGGAAGACCAACGCGAACAACATGTCGGATGCTAAGAATGTTAACTCCTAAACCAAAAGATTTTGCGGCTACGACAATGTAGATCTCATTGTTTTTCATTTTATGGCAAACCTTCTTCTTTTCAGCAGCTTCTAATTGAAACTTCTTTAACATAACGTTAAGGTACAGTGGCTACCTAAAGTATCGGAACACCCGAGAGAACCTTATGGGAAAAGGCGATTTTCTCGGCGCTCTCAAATACAGCACATTCGACGGAAAGCGACCAATTTTTTTTGTAGGGAGTTATAGGGGTCAGCTATAAGGTGATTTTTTTTTAGATATTTTTAATCGTGGGAAGGGGTGTTTTTAATCCGAGCCCTAAGTATAGGAACATGCGAGAGAGCCTTATGGAAATGTGGCTACTTTCGCGACCTATTATTAGTGAACTATTTGTAATAGAAATACGGAAAAAGATGCAAAAACCGAGCTACGCTAGTTCTACAATATACATCATTTTCAAATTTTTTCATCAAAATTTAACCCAATGAATTTTAATTTGAAAATCGAACTTATCAATTTATCCTTTTTTCCCCATTCTTTCCCCACCTGCAGAGTTGTCGCGTTTTCATATTCCGGGTGTTTTCTGCGCATTTCATGAAACACGTTGATGTTTTATCTCCCAACCCAATGGGGAGAACAACACCCTGAATATTAAAACGCGACAACTCTGCAGGTGGGGAAAGAAAGGGGGAAAAAGGATAAATTGATAAGTTCGATTTTCAAATTTCCCTACAAAAAAAAATTGGTCGCTTTCCGTATATTATGAAGTTAAAACTAGTGCAGCTATTTTCGATAACAACTAAAGAAAATTTCACCGAAACGAACAAAATTTTTTCCTCATTTTTTATTCCTTTCCATAACTAAACAACAAATTTGGCCTGATTTTCGAAATTTCACCACATTGTGTCTGTTAAGTTTTGACAAACACAAGCTTTCTTTAAGCGACCACCAGATTTAATCATTTTTTCATTTGCATTTTTTAATGGAAAGTCTTAGTCTAACGCCCCTGTTCTTCTCTCCCCATCCCGTTCAGTGACAGCCATTCCTTCTCCCTTCCACTGTTTGCTTTTCTCGGGAAGAAGTTCATACTAACTGTCTGATTTCCTTTTCTTGTACACTATACTGGTAATTAATCTGCCAATTAGTACTATTCCCATTGAATTAGTATATTTATATATTGTGTGTGTTTTTCTCGAGTCATTATGTACCACAATGTGTGTGAACATGCATCAAGTCAGTGTTACACCTATTGTTTTTCCTTTATCTCCATCTGTTGGAAAGAAAACTTATTCCCTTTTTCAATACAGAGGCCATAACATATTTTAAGTCAAATCCATGACATATTTTAAGTCAAACTATGTGATGGACACGCAAAATATCTTCTCAACAAACCGATTTTGATGCGAAAAACTAGTGTACTTAGAAACGCAATTAGAAATTGTATTTCGTGTCTCGTATTTTACGTTTTACGTGAAATCCACTCGTCCATGGACTCGACAAGATTTAACGGGCAGGGATAGTGAAAGAGCCACGCCCTCTTCTTAGAAGTGTCCACGGCGAAGCTGTCAAGAATTTAAGCACTAGATACTTTGAGATTTGCCTGTCTCAATCAGGTCTGTCAGAACCCTAACCTTTCGTGACGCCAACACACCAGGTTCGAATACTGGTCAAGGCACCAAAAAATATCAACAACTTTCTTCGACACTTAATGTAAATAAGTTTCGTCCTCTTGAGTAAGTTTGTATTTTTCCGTCGATTGGAATGTGCGTCCTTACTCTACGACAAGATTTGAACTACTGCCTCTGCCTCAACACGCCCTGAGATTTAGTTAGCTGCGGAGTAGGGGTACAACAATTTTGGCGCATCAGCCTTAAGGGTAAAGCATGACATGCTCAGACTTGTTGAGCTGAAACTTAATAGGAGAATGCGAAGCGAAAATCTAACACTCTCGTTGCAAACAAATACACAGATAAGGAATGAAAACAGTGAAAACTTAGACTTAAACGTATTAAGGGTCGGATATTTCCGATGGAAGCACATGATATCAGCAAACGAACAAACAACGGAAACTACCCGTCGGTAAGTAGTTGATCTTGGTCTTAGATTGATTGGAATATATCAGATTCGTCATCAATGCCAACACGATGTCGTTTTGTCTTCCGACCAATAAGAAGGAAAACCTGTTGGGACAATGCCTCAAGGCCTATTCATCAGAGTTTTGCTTCTCAGAGATTCGGCTTCTCTTCTCGGCATCCTAAACTGGGCATCACAATCGGTTGCCTATGCCCCAGCTCACTACAGAAATTTGCAAGCCTCCTTCTTACGTCATTCAGGAAGGGTAGACGGCGATCTCTCCGCGCCGACTATTTCCAGAGAAGTAAGGCAAGATTTAAATTGGTGGATGAGAGAAGCTAAGTTTTCTGACGGTCAAAAGATTTTAGCGTCACCTCCGTCCATGTTGATCTGTGCCGATGCGTCTCTTTCCGGCTGGAGGGCCGTAAGTGACGATAGTGCAACAGGTGGCCCTTGAACTTTCATCGAACGAAAGCGCCATATTAACGAGCTTGAGTTGTTGGCGGCGTTCAATGGGCTGAAGTGTTTTGCGTTGTCGGTCAGAAGAACGGCTATGGAGATTAGTATCTACAATATTACGGATGTCTCTTACATCAATAAAGTTGGGAGAACCAGATCGAGCACTCTCTGCTCGATTGCTTCGCAGATCCACTCCGGGTGTGAAAAAAGACAGGTTAATCTTCACGCGATATACTTGCCTGGTAAATTAAATTTTGTCGCAAACGCAGAGTCAAGCAAGCCTCACGTAGCAGGAGACTGGAAGCTGTCAACTTCAGCCTTCTTGAAAATTCAGGTATTGTGGAGTACGAAGGTGGACCTATTCGCAAGCGCATGGAATGGGCAACTTCCGACATTCGTCAGTTGGTTCCCACAGCCAGATGCGTGGAGGAGGGACGCATTTACGCTGAACTGGAAGTATGTTCAGGGTTTTTATTTCCCGACTTGAAACCTCATAGCCAAGTGCTTGACGAAGCTGATCCAAGATACAGCAACAGCTGTGCTGATCACGCCCCTGTGGCCCGCACAGGCATGGGTTCCGATAATACTGGAATTGGCGATGGATGTTCTCCGCAAGCTCCTCCCGGAGAAGGATTTGTTGACAGCCCTGTTGGGGAAATGTCATCAATCATTCGATTTGGCTAATCGCCTGGCGGCTATCGGGAGTTGTCTTAGTAGCCAGGGCTTCCCACCAGAAGTTGTCGAACTGCTCTTATCAGCAACCAGGAAGAATACGAACGCTGCATACCAGTCAGCGTGGAGCAATTGGCGTAATTGGTGTCATAAACGGAATTTCAACCCCATATCTGGTGGTGTGAGGAAGGTGTTGTGTTACCTGGCCGGAATTATCAACAGTGGTATGGGCTATAGTAACTGTTAATGTTTCCAGGTGTAATCTCTCTTCTACACTCAATTTGTTGAACGTGGACGCGAAGGACGTAGGGACGTAGGGAAACACCCACTGGTCACTCAGTTGATGAACGGCATGTACCAGAGAAAACTTCATACCCCAAAGTACAACAGTACGTGGGATCCATCAATTGTCCTGTCGCACTTTGACGCGATTGGAGGAAGTTCCTTTTCACTCTAACAGTTGTCCCGTAAGACGGCCACCCTGCTGGCCCTTACAACATTACTTCGTTGCTCAGAAATTTGCTCAATTCAGGTTCAGGAGTCCATTTTCTTTTCAGGACCTAAAGTGTCTTTCAATCTTGGAATTCTCCGTAAAGCTCAACGATCCGGTCCCCCTATGAATGTTTCGTTACAGATAACTAAACAATAAGAAATCAACCCTAAACCATCACCGCGACGGCTGGCACGATTTCAGTCAATCTTATAAATTTAACTAGGTCCTCGAGATTATTTGAACAGTCTTACCTGCAGTTATTTTAATTATTTTAGCCCTTCCTTCTTTACGGTTACTTTACCTAACGAGTGGGTACAGAATACGACTATTTGTCCTTTATCCTGTCTGCGTTTATACGTTGATAGAACCAGTGGTTTAATAGCTTCACTCAACAGCTGTTTATCGGTACCACAAAGCCTCATAAACCCGTATCTAGCTCTACTTTGGGGCGATGGATAAAGGACCAACTGAAGGAAGCGGTCGTCGACGCATCAACTTTTTCTTCCCACTCCACCAGAGCGGCTGGCTCCTCCAAAGCTGCTTCTACGGGAGTTTCCATCCAAGCGATCTTAGCTCAGGGCCACTGGGCTAGTGAGTCTGCCTTTTCAAGATTCTACCGTCGGGAGACGACAGCAGAAAGAAACCTTATCCAGGCGGTGATCTTGGAGATGGAAACCCAGCGTTTGACTGGTTTATTTGTAATAAGCCTTTAGAACTACGGTTCAGTACGTTTATGCTTCGCTTAGTTATGTTCGCTTAGATAACAATATAGAGTAAGTTGGGAGAAGACACCATAGGCAGTTGATGCGTTGACGAAATTACAACAATTGTAAATTGTAAGAGCAAGCGAAGCTTGCGACGGACACTTGTCTCACGCAACATTTCATTAGGTGAAACGTATGAGTTGGGGCATATGCCGTACTCATATACTCATATGTAAGTTTGAAGTTAAAAGGATTTTCTTGGCCTTGGGTTTGTATATTTCTCGAGCCATGCAACCGTTGTCGTTGGTAGAAGAAAAAAATTTAAGAGAGTTTTTCTTCATATCCATCCACGATTAATAATCCCGTGTCGTAATACGATGACACATACTATTTTGCCGAACTTGTTGTTGTTTATCTTTCGTTTACGTATGGTCACTGTAATAAGTATACATTTTTTATGTAGGGAAGCAAAGGCAAAATTGATAAAAGAATTGGAAGGCGTCAAACAAGTTGCGCTAACCACTGACTGCTGGACTTCCATAAATAATGAAGGTTATATGACGGTTGCCGTTCATTATATATCGGATAAACTTAAAATAGTTTCTCGTGTTCTAAACACGATAATGATTGAAGAAAGTCACACAGCAGTGAATTTAGCCATGGAACTGAGAAAAATTGCGACTGAACGGAATTTGATGAACAAAATTTTAGCGGTAGTTACAGATAATGCTGCTAACATTGTAAAGGTAAATTGAAGCCTAAAATTTTCTAACGTATTATTTTTAACGCATGACTTTTTATGCTGACTTCTTAGGCTGTAAGTGACATAAATAATTGGAGGCATGTGCCCTGTTTCGATCACATGATGATCTTAGCAGTAAAGGATGCAGTCTTAAAAAATAAAGATTGAAAAACAATTTTGACAAATTTTTGTGATATCGTCACTTATTTCCATCAAAGCAATCGTGCTACTATTAAACTGCAAGCGCTTAGCACCGGTGAAAGATCTAAACTTCAGCAAGACGTCAGCACACGCTGGAACTCCTCGTACATCATGATTAAAAGTATTTTGACTTTAAAAGATGCTGTGGATGGAGCACTGAAGGCAATGGATAAACCTGAACTTTGAACTTTTACTGACTGCAAACGAATGGACTATCTCCCTAGTATAGTTTTGTCGGGCTGAAACTGGTTTAAATCTGGTTCGAAATTCCGGTGTTAAGTTTAGCACGGGTATTAAACATTCGTGTTACACCCACTTGTTTGCGTGATAGGGCGAGTATCAAACTGGTAAACATAAGTTGTTCTATTTTTGGTTTTGGGGTATGTTATATCAGTTTATTTATGGTGCTTTTCACCGAATGAATCCCGTTATAGTTCGAGTTATGTCCCCGAAAGTTTTCCCGATTTCCAAACACTACATTACAGCTTCTTATAACCGTTTGAAACCCTTCTTTTTTACTGGTGTAATATACCACTTTGGAATGGTACCTACGTACTGGTCTGTTACACCAGTTAATAACGCTTCAAAATTATGTGTATATTGACGGTAAACAGAAAATAATTGCAAATATACGTTATTTAATTGAATTTTTGTACTGTCATTTTATTTCAGGCGTCAACAGATGAAAATGAAACAATTTAACTGAAGCACAATTGCATTTATCCAATGAAATATAATAAGTTAAATGCATAATGGGGCCTGCAATAGATGACTAAGAAAAAAAATCAAAGGGAAAATTTGTTTACGGCTGCATTTAGTTGATAAATGTGTTCTTGTGTAAGGACACCATCAGAATCTTGAATTGCATTAAGGGACAATGCCATCATCGTCATTATTGAAATCTTCATTAGGGTTGCTTGCCCGATATACTGTTGAGTTCACTTTTCTGGCATCCCGAACCAGTTGTTGAAGTCTTGCTACTTTGACAACTTCACACCCCTTCTTCTTTGCGAAATGGCAAACAGAAACTAAACAAAACCAATAGTTGGTTAAAATAAATCTTGATTCTATCTCACCTGGTTTGTGAAGGTTGTAGATGTGTACAATATCGTATTCAATCCAATCGGGAGTGGGGAAACGGAACCTTTTAAACACATTGCTTCTCCATTTTGGAGGTTCAATGTTTACGCCACTAACACAATGGAGCCCCACTGATGGATACAACATCAACTGCTTGCATTTAGATATCCATGTGGTTGGGAGACAGGTGTAGAAAGTATTCTCTTTGTAATCTTCATCGGTTTCCACAGTTCTCA
The DNA here is from genome assembly GCA_013167095.2 of Daphnia sinensis. Classification (NCBI taxonomy): domain Eukaryota; kingdom Metazoa; phylum Arthropoda; class Branchiopoda; order Diplostraca; family Daphniidae; genus Daphnia; species Daphnia sinensis. Next base: position 80,695 of record CM023191.1, read on the forward strand.
CCAAGAAATATTTCATCGAACCTTGCATGATGCCTCCGTCAGCACCACCCATCATGTCAATTTCCATATTGTAGTTGCCTTTCCAATGTATGCGTAATCTCCCTAATTGAAGATTGTGCACACCACGAAACAATGATAAACACAATTAGTTGACTTTACAAATATTTCTAGGTAAGCTGTTTCAAAGTACCTGAAAAGCACACTCCAAATTTTCACAAGACGGCCCTGGTTGTACTATTTTCTCCATTACACTTCTTTTAAAATTAAAAACATTGGTTCCCTGCATGTCAATAGATTGAGGTTAAATATAGGTTGAAAAAATAAAATATCACTAATATATACTTCATTCACAGAGTTTTCCTAGTCGTTTTAGTCGTTAAGTCGTTAAACTGTGGCATGTGCATTGAAAAACGTGGGTGACGTCTGCTACCGTGCGTTAGAGAAGGGAGTAGTCCGAAAACAAAAGAAAGCTAGTGTGCGCCGCGGCCTACGTTATGATATCTACTTGCATCTACAAACTTGGTGACTAGTGTCCCCTACAGTGTATTGGATTTCGAAAATTTGGTCGGATTTGACAAATCCAAATCATTTCAACAATTTCCAAATCCAAATCAAATCATTTTGTAAAAAATCTGAAAATTTCAAATCAAATCAAATGAAAAGAGTCAAATCCAAATCAATTCGAAATGGATTTGATTTTTGTCAAATCCAAATCAAATCCAAATCAAGTCCTCTTCAAAATAATGAAACCAATTAAGAAAAAAATAAATTAGGCCAGGAGTACAGGGAAACAACTACCGAACGAAAAGCGTCAGCGAAGTCAGACCTCTGGTCATTGTGGTGGGCCATTGGTTAAGTTACTCTTAATGATTTGGATTTGGATTTGAAATTCATTTGATTTTTAAGACATTTTGCGTCAAATCCAAATCAAATCACTGCCTTTCCCCACATTGGGAAATCCAATCCAAATCCTCAAATTTTTCGGATTTGATTTGGATTTGAGTGATTTGATGGCCCCAAATCCAACACACTGGTCCTCTAGTGTGTTTTGTTAAATCACAGATAATGACATTGTAAATATATGCATTTACTGTTGAAATGTCCTTAAATTAATAATATATTTTCCCGAGTGATAATGTTTTACTTACACCTACTACGGTAATGCTCATTTGGGTGTGACAATAATTTAATTTTATAAAAATTTAAAAAATCCCAGCTTTCGACGCTAAAGTCCTCTGCAGGTATGGACATAGAGTTTAACTCTATTATCCTGATTCCATTTATATTTTACCTCGTCTGTATTTCAATATAAAATTCAAATATAATAATAATTTGTATGTTACAGTATTTCATTTATATATAATGGCGCACGTAAGAATCTTGTTTGTTTACTTGTTAATAATAAACAAATGCATTTCTGGTTCAATTTTACGCGCGCTTACCAAAAAAGGTGATATACCAATATAACCCTTTAGCACGTTTAACTTTAGATGGCATTGTCGACAACTTTTTTGAAAATCTTTTTCATTGAAATACAACAAGTGTCGTACTTAAAACCCGGCTCAGCTGCGTATAACTAACCGCTTATTTCCCTTCTATTTTGTCTCATATATAGTGTGAGTACCCAGATTAGAACGCAGAAAAACTTTGTGGGAAACAGTAACACTATTTCTGGATTTAGTCGTTCTGATATGCAGGTTTTTTTTCGTGCAATACTAGTTGCGTGCACCTAGAATATTTATAAGAAGACTGTTCTGTTCTCGGTGTGTATCACCGGAATAAAACGCTGACAACAACGGTTCTGAAAACTTGTGAACTATTTATTTCAATCATTTCAGTTGGGAAGTTAGTGGACGGTTTTACCTAGGAAATGTCCAGGTTTAGACCAATATGAAAGGGGTGTATGACACGCAGTTTCTTGGCAAATAACGAAACATGTTTTTTAATGGGAATAATGCGTTAAAGTAACTCGCACCCTTTTTACACTAGAAATAAAGAGATTTAAATGAGTGCATCACACCACACCACTTTGAACCCAAAAAGCTTTACTAGGGCTTGGCGGGTTCGGCTGAAATGTTTGTTACAGTTTACTTTACTAGCACAAGCACTAGCAACAAATATTCATACAAAGTAGTACATAATAACAAATTACACAATATACGCGAAGGGTAGCCAGTTTACACAAGGCTCCTTCTTAACGACTTACGCAAGGCTAGCCAGCTTCAAGCAAAGCTACCTCTTTACGTTCTGTCGATTATGGCAATCCGTTTTACCACGAAACTTTTTATTTTTTTTTCCCTTTTTTATATTTTTTTAATGCTCTGTCCATCTAGCGGTCACAGCTGTAAATCGCTTATGTTGTCAGTACCGTATTGGAAAACCACGTTTTATTCATGGTGTGATTGGTGTGGTGTCTGCTACCCACGTTGAATTCGCGTAGAATATTTGTATTTGTGTGTTTCCTGTTTCGAGATGATGAAACCTGGTGAGCTGGATAAAGACGGTAAATACCAAGTGTTAATCTTAATAAATTCTGTATTAAATTTCACCTGTTTTGGTTAGCTCAAATTATGAGATTACAAGCTCAGTTACTGGAGCAAAACCGGTTGTTGGAAGCCAGAAAGGGAAACCGGACTTTTCAAACTGTAAAAGATGTGTTGCCAAGATTGTCATTGACTGAACGCGAGGAGGAGTTGGCCGTGAGTTTCGTAAAATACAAAAAAGGTAAGCAATATAAGATCAATATGTCCCCTTAAAATGTTATAGCATGTTGTGTTTTTGCAGATAAAAGTGGTGTGGCAGAACGAGCCAAAAAAAGTAAGGATAGTCTCCTTAAGCCATGTGAACATTATTTCTGCTGCATGAAAGAAATATGGGAGCCCAAATACAGATGCCCAGACGAAGAACAACTGGAAGAACTCTCAAGCCTCTCCTTGGGCATTAGGAACGTGAAATATTACCGAGACTGGAGCAGTGCTGAGTTGTGCTGTGAAATAGAGAAGTATGTATGTTAAAACATTTGTTGAAATTGTAGTGCTGAACTGTTCTCTTTAGTGTTTTTAAAGGCCTGGCCACCTGTGGAGGATACTTTTTATGTATGAAAATCGGAAAATTTTTGAAGCATGTGATGAGTAACGTGCCCGATGGAAAATCACTTAAGGTTACTGAAATTTTGTATGCAATTTTTAACTAAAACATCTTTTAACAGTTGTTATTATATATAGGGAATATTTCCAAAAATGGTGTACATCATTCCAATGCAAAACAGCATCATTGGAACACCCGATCCTAATTTTCAAATACCGACAGTAACATGCCGGGATTGCAATAGGGAGGTTGCAAGATCAAGGATGCTCACTCACAGGGAGAACCAATGGTAATTGATTTTTATACAGTATTTATAAACACCTTATCACTTTTTCTATATTTTAGTTTCGAGGAAATGCCATTGGCTGGGGTAAACAAATACGAATGTAGTTCGTCTTCTGCTTCTGCCTTTTCTCCTGCTGTCGTTTCTGAACAAAGTTCATCTCCCCCAACGAGCTCCTTGTGCAACGATCAAAGTCATTCTCCAACGCAAATCACGAGACCGAATAGTTACCGTCCCAGTCGTTCTCCGTCCACAAGTGTTGAATCTTTCCATGAAGCAAGGAGCCCATCTCGCAACGATTCGAGTCGTTCTCCAACGCGAACGAGAAGACAGGATAGCTACCGTTCCAGTCGTTCTCCGACTAAAAGTATTGAATCTTACTACGAAACAAGACGTCTATTGTCAAGGAGTCCATCTCGTAACGATTCGAATCGTTCTCCAACGCGAATGAGAAGACACAACAGCTACCGTTCCAGTCGTTCTCGATCTAAAAGTATTGAATCTTATCATGAAAAAAGACGTCTATTGTCAAGGAGTCCATCTCACAACGATTCGAATCGTTCTACAACGCGAATGAAAAGACACAACAGCTACCGTTCCAGTCGTTCGCCGTTTAAAAGTATTGAATCTTACTATGAAAAAAGACGCCTTTTGTCAAGGAGTCCATCTCGCAACGATTCCAGTCCTTCTCCAACGCGAATGAGAAGACAGGATAGCTACGGTTCCAGTCGTTCACCGTGTAAAAGTATGGAATCCTACTATAGAAAAAAAACGTTTATTGTCAAGGAGTCCATCTCGCAACGATTTCAGTCGTTCTCCATCGAGAATGAGAAGACAGAACAGCTACCGTTCCAGACAATTGCCATCAACAAGCAGCTCTCGTCACGATTTGGGTCCTTCCCAGGCTGAAAGGAAAAGTCCCTCTGGTTCAGATAGGAAACGATCAGCATTGTCCAAATCCAAAAGTCCCTCTCTTGCAACAATCGCGGCAAGGACAAATGTTTTGACACTCGAAAACGTCATGGAAATTAAATTTCCATCAGTTAATGAAATGGAGCGTTACATTCAGGAAAATAATGCACAAGTAATATCTCCGAATGATTGTCTAAATATGCAACCAACTGAAACACCACATCATTCAGCACAACCAGTTGAAACACCACAATACTATGCTGAGCCTCCTGCGATGTTATGGTCACCGCTTGGTAAAAATGATGCTCCGTTAAGTTGTGGTGATAATATATTTGAAAAAGTCAACGGTAAATACCCATCTGGCGATGAAGTATCTGAAAAGCTAAATCAGTATTTAAAAAAAACCAAAAAGGAACTTGATGATTTATTTGCTGAGCCAGAGGAAGAAGTTATGGATTGTGAAAAATTGGAATTCGTTCTAGGAATCGTCATGCAACGAATCAAATCACTTCAGTATGGCAATCCGTTTTATAGTCGATCCCGACTCTCTGTCTAATTGTCAGAGAGACTTATTGTCAACTCCGGCGCAATCCGCCATCTGGGGGTGGACATGCAAATCATACAGAAGGGAGAAACATGCATAGTTATAAAATGCGACAGTAGAGGGTAGTGTTTGCAACATGTTGAACCCATTTGATGAAGTGACGACCGACCTCAGCTCTCAGTATTATCCTTCAATATCTAAGGTTATTCCCTCAATAAGGATACTTCAGCATAACCTTGGAGCACTAAACATCACAGGATGCTGCCCAATTTTGAAAAAGATGAGTTCTGATCTATTAACAAATATTAATGATCGGTTCCACATAACGACGGAGAAAAGTACAGTTCATTTGGTTACCACCTTTCTCGATCCAAGGTAATAATCACGGAACTATATTTGAACAAGGGCCTGTATAAAATAACAAACGTTTATATTAAGATTCAAGAAAAATATGATCTATCTCTCCCCTGGAATTCAGGGTGGAAGTGAGATGGCTGAAAAAAGAGTTGAGAGAGAATTGAGGCTAGCGATCAATCAGGGATCAACCGAAGATGTCGCAGTCAAAATTTCTTCGCTTCCAAACACTTGTAGGTCATTTCACGACTCCATGATTAGGGCGGTAAATACTGCGAGAACTGGGGAGTCTTCGGATGTGACCACTTGTGTGACCGTGAACATACGGGATATCCTGCGAAAGCCATATCTTCCTTGGTCAACAGATCCACTGGAGTATTGGCTTATGGGAAAAAAAGCCGGATGTATCCGACCCTTCATTGATGTAGTAAATTTTTTTTTTCTGCTACATCCGTACCATCAGATATGTTGTTTTCTGCTGCTGGGGATCTTATTCGAGAAAAAAGAAGCCGACTTAGTGCAGATCATGTTGATATGCTCCTCTTTCTGAATAGAAATGCTAAAAAAAATTATATTTTCTTATTCATATTCAGCGTTACTGGTATGCAAATTAGGTCATCAACTTTCCGGTAGGTCCTCAGTGTTAACATCTCTTTGGGGGAGTGGAATTTTTTTTTTATGTTTTATTTTCCTCAAGTATCAATTTCAAGAATTCAATATCTTTCACCATTGAATTTCGCTCAACTTTCATGTTCTCACCAAGGATAAATTTTTTTAAATTTAAAATTTCCATTTATTCCAACAATATTTCATTTTTTAAATTACATGACGCTATTTTAGGAGCAGTTAAATTTAAATAATATGGCAATTATTAGCAAACAAAAATCAAAACAAACAGAAAACTTTTTGGGTCCATACGATGTTTTAAAATCAAAAAATAATGAATATAAAAAGAAAGATTATATGATGACCAATTTAAACTTAATTAAAACTAAATTAAATGTAAACTTAAAAAAAATGGATTAAATGACAAGCAAAAAAGTATTAAGTAAAACGAAACAAAGAAAACAATGACATAAATATTTCATGAGGACAGGGTAAAATAGACCCATAGTCAACAAAGACAAAGAAGACCCATAAATTCTCCACTTCCACTTGTGTAATAATCCGGTTACGACTTCTTTCCTTCCACGTAGGGTAGTTGTAGGCAGCACCGAGAGTGAAGATGATCCGTTGGCCCGATATCGCTGAGGATGAAGTTTTCTGGAAGAGTTTTGTATCGATGGCGACGTACCGTTCCGTCGAAACAGCTCAAAACTTTGTTTCGAAGTGGACAGCAGATGACTAGATGCTCATCGGTTTCTGGTGAAAAAATCGGCAATACTAGTCGGTGAGGGGCCAAACTAATGGCATCTAGTTCTATTGGTAGAAGCCGCTCGTTGAAGAAGTAGCGGAAGTAAGCGGAGCAGAGAACTTTCTGGGCTATTAGGACCGGTAAGGACTTTTTATATGGGACAGAAGAACAGGAAACGATAAAAAAAGTGCTGTTGATCATTCCCAATCCTTCCTGGTTGACAGCATGATAAACTACTGAAATTAGCGCTACACCGTGTAGCGCTGTAATGTTCAAACTACCAGTCGTTTTAACATTTTTAGAAGCATCCATGATTATTTGCTGACATTCACGGTCTGAACCCATGATTGCTCTGCAGATAACCAGATGGCGATAACGTTGATAACTATTATAACGCATCCCCATGTCTTTTTGAGACAAACAAATTAGCTTGCTTTACAGACGTATAGATGGCGCTGATGTGAGTCGATCATGAAAAATTCAAAAGTGATTGTTCTCACTCAGGGTCGAACTGAGGACCTTTAGCGTGTAAATCTGACGTGATAACTTCTATAGCAGATAAAACTCTCAAAGCAATGAAGACAGTTAGAAGGAAAAAAGGCCATAATAACAAGACCCAATCCTCTAAACCCAATTTTAGATTTTAATCATGATTAACATCGCAACATATAATATCAACAGAATATCCTCACCTGACAAACTTCAAATAATACTCAATTTCTTTTTACATAATTAACTTGATTATATGTTTGCAAGAAGTATTCCACTATAACACCGCATTTACTAACTATTACCAGTTGCACACAAACCTCGGACCTAGAAAACAAGGGACGGCCATCCTAGTACGATACGGCCTGAGCGTCAACAACATTTTTTTTAAGTCGGAAGGCAGGCTGATAGCCATGAAAGTAAAGGGTTTTGCTTTCGTGTGTATTTACGGCCCATCTGGTGACCAAAATAGAACAGGGATTCTTTCCTCCGGGAAACTTTTCCGGCTTATGTTGCCCAGTATAAGACACCAGCAATTATATTGGGAGATTTTAATGCCGTTGACGAGATGGATGACCGGAAAGTAGCAAGCTAACACCACTAGCAGACTAGCATTACTAGAACCCCTCCGAGATTTAGTAAAAGCCATATCATTAACAGATATCTGAAGAGATATTCGGAAAAATGAGCCTTGTTTTACGCACATTTATGCGACTGGACAGGCTAGATTAGACCGAGGGTATTGTCAGCACCACGTAAAATTTTCTGATATACATCTGCACGAGTTACCACTCGGGGATCACAGGCCTATTGTAGGGTATATAAACAGTACCACCCCTCCTTGTGTGGTGAGAAACAAGTCAAGGGATTTATGGAAACTTAACACATCAATCCTAGAGCAAGAAGAACATATAAAATGGGTGCATGTCTTTATTGAAGAAATGTCCCAACATACATCCCGTTTAAAAACGTAGACCACTGCTGGGATAACGTTTTAAAACCTGTCCTCAGGCCTTCTTCAATTAATTATTGTAAAAACAGAATCTGTGACCAGAGAATTAAACGGAAATTACTCCAACATCAACCAAAAGATAGCGCGAGGAAGGCATATCTCAATCATGCACACTGCATTGAGTTGAAACGTGAGTTTCTAGCCTGGAGGCGAGAAGCATTGAGGGGATCTGCAATACGTTCACGCGTACAAAGTACAGCTGAAGAAGACCATCCACCTTTTAGATGAACAAGTCAACGAGCAATTTCCTGAAGTCTCTGATCACCCAGCTCAAAACTAATGATAACCGCAAAATTACCCAAACTGAACTGATTAACCTAGAAATAAATAAACATTTCAGTAGATTCTTTCAGAACCAGCCCGCCCCTAATACCTAATTAAATGGGATTAGAGGTGCTGATGAGGAAAAGAAGGGATTAAAGGTGCACATCGTACAAAAACCACTAAAACGAACCGGGTTTATCAATAGAAGCTCAGTCGTTAAACGCCCAAGCGTTTAATCGAGGAGTACTAGGTTTGATCTCGGAGAGTAACAGTTCCCTAGTGCTTCCATTTACAGTAGTGGAAATTAAAAACGCCTTTAGGGCAACTAAAAAGAACAAGGCCCTAGGCCCAGATGGCATACCTTTTGAGTTTTTTTTTATTCTGGTCTTCATAATAATGTGATCGGTGTTCATTTTCTGGATATGATGATTTGCGCCCTCGACAAGAGAAAACTAAACTTCAACAGTCGCAGGGAAGGGCAGCTATTAGACTAGTTCCAAAAATCCCAGAACCGGGTAAAATCACCGATTACCGGCCAATTTCATTGTTAAATACCTATTACAAGTTAATCGCATCAGTTTTGGTTTTTCGTCTGAGAAATTCTCTTCAAAACTCGCTAGATTCACATAAATTAGGTGGTGTACCCGGCCGCTGTATCTTTGACAGCTTGTGTTTAATTCGAGATGTCATCGATAATACAGGCCGTAAATCAAAAGATGTATCTTCCCTCAAACCGTTTGCCATTATCGCGTACGATTTGGAGAAAGCTTATGACCTTGTCAATGGAGACGTACTGTGGGAAGTGATGACAGCCATGGGCCCCCCTCCCCCCCCCCTTTGTTTGTTGATTGGTTAAAAACACTGTACAGTATAACTGAACTATGCCCATTGAACGGCAGTGACACAGTCGGTACTGTGGACAATGCACAATCCGTGCGGCAGGGGTGCTCTCTGTCAGTCCATCTGTTTGCCCTCTATATTGAACCGCTTTAAGTTTTCTAGGGGTATTGACGGAATTGAACACTACGGAAAACGCATCCAAGTTCGTGCATATGTAGATGATCTAGTAGTTTTTTCCTCATCTAGGAAAGATGTAGTATGTCGTGCAATATTTCCATTGCTAATATTGCAGGGAAAATTTGCAAAACTCTAGAAAATACCCCAAAAAGAATAGGTAGAATTTCACCTGACGAGAGAGAACGAGGTGGATAGTGACATGAATACAATCGACGAGGATCCGGGTTCGACGCCGGATGATAGTTTCGTTATCTTCAGAAAGTACTCAGTCCATACAACAGCAATGTGATAGCCAAACAAGCCATGTATGCGAAAATTTAAATAGATAAACATAGTTAACATCGCAACAAATAATATCGCCATGATTTCTCTACTGAAAAAAGACACATTATATTAGATTTTTTAAAACTCAAACTCGATATTACATGACTGCATTCCACTCTTGTCCTATTTTCAACAGACATTACCAGATGTTTTCAGCCATTCTAGAACAGCACGTTCTTTTCACTGAAAATGTTTTGATCGAACCCAAGTTGAGGCTTTTTGCTATGGTGATAAAGGACCTCAAATTCGTGTGGATCTACGCTCCATCTGGTGACCAGAGAAAAACTAACAGAGATTTTTTTTCCGTCAAAATGTTCCTGCTCACGTAACCAAGTATAAGGCACCAGCCATTGTCCTGGAAGATTTTAATGCTGTGGACAATTTTTAAGAGAGAAAGAGAAGTAAAACCACAACTTCCTAAAACAAAGTAGCACAATAAGAATTCCTTAAAGATTTGGTGAAGCCTCTCAAACTAACGGATGTCTGGAGTTAAATTCGGAAAAAATGAACCTGGTTGGACGTACAATTGTGCAACTGGCCAGGCAAGGTTAGGCCCGATTTTTCTCCATCAGCCCGTTAAATCTTTCCAATATCCAAATACACAATTAACAATTCGGTGATCACAGACCTGTCGAAGGTTGTATAAGCAATACCACTCCCCTGTGGCAAAAAAAAATGGTGGCAAAACACTCCAATCATTAAATACCAATAAAAAAATTTTAAAAATGCTCGACAACTTCTGACACCATGTTGTAGTTTTGAGTGTCTGAGTCTCTCTTAGTGTGTTTCAGTTGATTCGATTAAGCTCCGTTTTTTTCTGTATCCCTGATTTATCCCTGACTAACCTATATCATGTTCTAGATGGTTTGGTAGAATTCCTGACTTTGATTATCGTGATTGACGAAATATACTCGTAGTCATACAGTCCACTACTCGTGTACCAACCAAGCTGTCACAGTGTATTGCATCCGCCACGGTCTGGATCACACCATAGCCTGCTTTATTTAAGGAAGCCGAAAGGATTGGGAATTTTCTTGAAGCCAAATCGGCTTCCCTTCCTCTTTTTAGGCTCCGCCCAAGTAAAGCCACGGGAGCTTGTTTATCGTCTAGGGGCGATAGTTAAAAAATTGGTTTGTATTTTTTTCTATCGATGTAAATGCTCTCAGAGAAGGAATGGAAGGTGTTACGGTTGCTAACCTGACGTTTATTTCGTCGTTTGTTTTTGTTTGTATAAAGAGTTTTTCTTGGTTATGGTTATGGTGGCCTACTTGATAAGTTGAAAGTATTTCGTCATATGTGTATTTGAAGTGTAAACTGCTGTAAAAGTTCTTCACGTCGTGCAAGTTCAATCACTTCTCTAAATATTGCAACAAATATCCGAGTGATACGTGCATTAGGTAACATAGTTTTAAATTGATTTAGTATTTTTGTTACCTTCACTTATTTTACAACTGTTTTTCTCTTCTAGATGAAGTTATGAACTAACATAGAGAGTGGAATTAACTGAATGGTATGTCGAGATGAATGGAGTCTTACAACTGCTGGTTGTTGAGTTATCAGTGAAATTGAACATGTTCGTGGGCTCCTTAGTTGTTCTGATTGCCAGAATTACAGTTTCAAATTATCAGCAGTTTGATTTTGCCAGTGTCGAAAACTTATGTCAGCATATTTGCATACAACCAGGTAACCAAGCTAGTTTCCATTAACATTTTCTGATTTGAATGTTAAAACTTTTTTTTTTATTTGTCCAACACAGGGAATATGCGAGAAGAATGGCTATGTTGCTGTCTTTACGTTATCACCACCTTTACCACCAACAAATTAACTTAGCACATTCAATCGACTCTTTAAAAGTAGATGAAGCAAATCCAGAGTGACTCAAGTCAAGAACAAGCTGAACTATCTCTTCGGACTTAAGAAGCCAGCTTTTGAAACATGGCTTTAGGTGACATAATAGCTGATGAATAATAGCTGTATTTCTGCGGATGCAATCAATTAGTCAATTGTAAAAAAGAGACGATTCAACAAGTAAAACCAGACTGAACTACAGGAAAAAAATTGATTGCTAAGCGGCGTGGAAGAGGAGTCATGTTGGCAGCGGACAATCCTGAGAATGAAGATGTCATTTCCAAAGTGATGGTGTGATTGCGAAATAATTCACCATTTACATCCATGTAAAATCTTCTTACTATCATGGGCACGAAATGAAATTTTAAAAACATCAAAACTATCAAGGTAAATCATTTTTTCAGGAAAAATTTCTGTATTTTCGTAATAAAAATTTTCCTTTTTTGAATGCCATTTTAGGTTTTCCCATTGCTGATATGTAATTAGCATAATTGCTTATTGGAAGAAGAAAGAAATTATTTAATATTTCTAATATATTTCTTATATGCCATTCTCTGGGAATGCCAGGAGAATGGCATTCCCCACAAGACATTGTATCACATTTCAGGAGGTGTGGCCAGATAAATTCAACCAGATCTTTCACGATGTGCGTTGCCCCGTGTATCAAAGGAACAACTTTTCGCAGGAATTTTTCGATGGTGACCAGCCAGGAAACAAAACGCCAACTCGGGTAAAACAAACCTCCTATATCTAATTTGTATGAGATTTATAACGTAGTCTAAGAGCAAAAGGAAAAAATAAGTATTACCCGTTTCATAAACCAGTTTCAAGAAGTCACTCTTCTGTTGACTGGTTTCATTGACTGTTTCCAGTTTTCCAATGCAACTTAGGCATTCCTGTCGTTCGTATAGACATCTTATTATAAATCACCCCACTCTCGCAACAGCTGCTGTTCCCGTTCCTTTGAATGGGTAATCTAGTAAACAAAGTTAGGTATTGTAAATTTAGATGTTAGAAAGGATCATTTTAGTGGTTTCATCTGAGACTTTAGTTAACTCAGCAAGAATGGCTAGTGTAGAATTCTCCAGTTGTTTGAGAGCAGTTATAGTTCGTACGTTTTTAGATGAATTTCCATTCGTAGATTCCTTCAGTAAATTAACCATTGTCTCCTTGTCAAATTTTATTGGGACATTGCTATTGATTGAATTGTGACAAATATTCATGCGAAGAATCTTGTTGATTGCGAAAGGCAGAAGCGACGTAACATTTATTGTCCCCCCTTCCCATTGTACGAATGGCGCCAAACATTCTTCAAATGTTGTCAGTGGAAAATTTTCTGGTCAAAACGAATTTGAAGTTTCGTTCCAATAGCAAATAGCGGACGCATGCTGCGGTTGATGCGCAAGTAAAAATCAGTGCTTCGTGGTTTTATTTACTCAGAAAACCAAGAGTATTCTTAGTTTTCGTTGTGTGTTACTTCCATTTTTTGAAGTAATTGGGCAGAGTTTCTTCAAGATACTTCAATCGCGGATCATTAGCTCTTGTGAAATACTTTTTTATAGCCAATCGCTTGCGGATATGTTGCGTCGTATTACTCATATCGTGAATTTGAAAAAAAAATGTTTACGTGCTTCATGAATGTGATCGTAGCGTTCACATTTACTTCATTTGTAAAATCCTCTGCTCCGTATTTCTTGAACAGTTCAAATGTTGCTATGAGTTCGTCACTGAACACATCATAAGCAAGTCTAACTTTCATTCTGTCCAATGTGTTTGGGTTTGTGTGCTTGTCAGTAAGATTGCGATAGGGACGGAAGAATGGAAAAATTTTTTGAATTTCTTGAACTCTTCTTACTAATTTAAAAGAAACAAGTTGACCACATATGTCAAATATCCGATCTGCCTGCAAATTGCGTATGTTTTTCAATATATGTGTGTTGTCAAAACTTGAAAAATAACAATCGATACTCATCGAAAGGGTGTTGAATGAATGGACGAGATTGCCATTAGGGCTCCACATTCGAAACATCTTTACGTTGGTAGAGGTGTTGTCGCCAACAATCCTCGCAACACTAAATCCTTATTTTTCCACACCTTTAAGAACAAATTCGGTTAACTTAAAAAGATCCTTAGCTGTTAGTTAGTAAAAAAGTGCTGGTACGTATGGCTCGGCGTATGTACAGTAATTCGAACTGGCTGGACTGTATGTTGCAACAGCCGGAATCAGCGTAGGCGGTGGGAAAAACGTTGCGGGTGGAAGAACCGGTATTGGCAAAGGAGGTAGCAAAAGCGTTGCCGGCGGAAGAGCTGGAATCGGCAAAGGAGCAAACAAGGCAATTTGCGGCGACGGAACGGATGGTACCACCAACAGTCTGTCACGAAGTTTCCCTGTGGCAAGTTCTTCTTTCATTATTAGTCTCGTGTTTATAATATCGTTTTGCTTAAAGTTGAATGCGACTCCTTTTGAAATACAGTAAGCATATTGACAGACGAAAACGCCACAGTCATATGAATTATTCTGCCGTGGAATATTTTTATTATTTCAATTTGCCATTCGTTGTTAGGGGTATTCGTTATTTTTGGAAAAAAATTTAGCAATCAATTTGAGAATTTCTCCCCCTTCTCCGCCGAGACTGTCGTAAAATCAAAGGGTTTTCTCGTTGCATGACAGAGAAACTAGAGTCCAGTAAACATTGTTTTGGTTTATGGGAATCAATATGTAGTCTACCAACGAAAGGTTCAGTCTTTGAGCAGTTTTCTTTACCACTTCCCAGTTTCCATTTTCTTGTGCCCTCAGCAAAGATGGAGAAAACAAAAAGCTGAGACTCTTCACTTTCGGTAGCGTTGATCCAAAAACAGTGGACTCCACGATATATGTCAGGTAATCATCTATTACCTAATATGAAATCCAAATATAGTCACCTAGCATGTAAACTTTTAAAAAATGTTCTTCTGTACTCACGTTCGCAATACTCAAGTTTCGTATTACGGTCCGTGGAAACTACTGGATAACTTAATTTGATAGACCATCCAATATTTGAGGCCCGCAACTGCGCCTGATTCAATTTTTTAAAAGAAGTACTCCACAAAAGAATATTGTTTAACAAGTTGATTTTTTTTTCGTTTTTTACCTCGCAATTTTCTTGTGTTGTGCATGGAATTCCACATTTATAATTCAAACGTCTAGTCCCGGTGAATCCCGTTATGTAGTCGCTTCCTTTAAGATGTTCACTGCACACGCAAGACGCATCCCCTATAGCCTTTAGGTCTTTTTAAAGCCGAAACTATTGGTAATGCTGTCGGCCCGTTTCTTACGCATCATTGGATCTTAAGGTAAATTATGAAACATTACCCTTTTTTCTTTTTTAAGTTTCCCCCTATAATTCCCACCGTCTTTAATTATACACGATACCCCCATTTCGTATTGACTGCCTTTTTTCCTGAAATGTTACAAACATGGAAAATGGCTCCGTACACGTTGCGCTAATGTAATACCTGGCAATACAATTGCTCCAAGCAACACAAAAGGCACGTTCATAAATTTTTTCGTGATCTTTTTCTGAAATCACCAGTTGACCACATGCCCCCGCAATCCCCACCAACAACAAAAATTTATTCAAAAAACAACGAAAGATTGACGTTTTTTTAAAGTTCGTTTTCTCGACCCCTAGATTGCTCCCATGTTTTTACTTGGGAGGGGCCTAAGTGAGAAAGAAAAAACAAAATCGGCTTCAATTTTCAGCATGGTGGGGATGGCAATCCTTTCGGCTTCCTTATATATGGGCGGGCCCAGCCTACGGCATAGACGGCTTCTATCATTATTTTCATCACTCTTGGTCAACGTGTTCATTCCGTATGTCCATAAATCAAAGTTCCTTTGTTATTATTTTATTATTTCAAATTTACAATAAAGTTATTTAATTTAAAAAAATGGAGGGCTGTTGGTTCGATTCCACCCAGGGACGTTGAAATCAAAATAAGTAGTAATGTTCAAACATTCAGAGGTTTTAACGACATTTTCAGATACACCCATGATTATTTTCTTACATCGCAGCCTAGTCATCTACGGACAAAACCAATGTT
>CM023191.1:96365-216512 GCA_013167095.2 Daphnia sinensis
TAATTAGTTACCGTCATTGCTGTCGAAATTGTAGTCTCGAAATTAAACATGTAGTTTCCTCCATTTGTCAAAGAAGAGTCGCAAATAAATTACGGTTCTATGGTGTAATGGTTAGCACTTCAGACTCTGACTCTGACAATCTGAGTTCAAATCTCAGTAGGACCTTCTCTCAAAAGAAATCAAGTTTTATTATTTCCTTTAAACTCCCCATTCCGTATCCGAGTTCGACTGAATGAAATTTTAAATTTTGATCCTGTGGAAACCGTTGAATTTGACTATGCTTGGTTCAAAACCAAGATTTGGAATGATTTGGACGATCATTGCCATTCCTGCGCAAAATGAACCTGGGAGGTGGCACAAAATTTATGTCTTATAATGTCACCTACTGCCCCGAGTGAGGTTCGAACTCACGACCTCGAGATTATGAGACTCGCGCGCTGCCTACTGCGCTATCGAGGCGTAAAATTGTGCATAGTTTTAGTGTTATGTAGAAGAGAAGGTTCCTTCGGAAGAAGTGTGTACGAAACAATTGAGGTTTTCATTGCAGATGAGCGAGAGCAAGCCCGGTTAGCTCAGCCGGTAGAGCGCGGGACTTTTAATCCTGAGGTCGAGGGTTCAAGTCCCTCATCGGGCGTCGTTTATTCTACTCTTGAAATGAAAAGAAGAAGTTCCTAGCAATTAAGTTGCAATCACAGAGATGCTGGTTATTGAATACTTAGTTACAGATCATTGTTACTCACGTGAAATTGGAACGAATTCGCAGACGAGGTGACCGAGTGGTTAAGGTGATGGACTGCTAATCCATTGTGCATTGCACGCGTGGGTTCGAATCCCAACCTCGTCGAAAGCGTTTGTCCTAATTAGTTACCGTCATTGCTGTCGAAATTGTAGTCTCGAAATTAAACATGTAGTTTCCTCCATTTGTCAAAGAAGAGTCGCAAATAAACTACGGTTCTATGGTGTAATGGTTAGCACTTCAGACTCTGACTCTGACAATCTGAGTTCAAATCTCAGTAGGACCTTCTCTCATAAGAAATCAAGTTTTATTATTTCCTTTAAACTCCCCATTCCGTATCCGAGTTCGACTGAATGAAATTTTAAATTTTGATCCTGTGGAAACCGTTGAATTTGACTATGCTTGGTTCAAAACCAAGATTTGGAATGATTTGGACGATCATTGCCATTTCCGCGCAAAATGAACCTGGGAGGTGGCACAAAATTTATGTCTTATAATGTCACCTACTGCCCCGAGTGAGGTTCGAACTCACGACCTCGAGATTATGAGACTCGCGCGCTGCCTACTGCGCTATCGAGGCGTAAAATTGTGCATAGTTTTAGTGTTATGTAGAAGAGAAGGTTCCTTCGGAAGAAGTGTGTACGAAACAATTGAGGTTTTCATTGCAGATGAGCGAGAGCAAGCCCGGTTAGCTCAGCCGGTAGAGCGCGGGACTTTTAATCCTGAGGTCGAGGGTTCAAGTCCCTCATCGGGCGTCGTTTATTCTACTCCTGAAATGAAAAAAAGAAGTTCCTAGCAATTAAGTTGCAATCACAGAGATGCTGGTTATTGAATACTTAGTTACAGATCATTGTTACTCACGTGAAATTGGAACGAATTCGCAGACCAGGTGACCGAGTGGTTAAGGTGATGGACTGCTAATCCATTGTGCATTGCACGCGTGGGTTCGAATCCCATCCTCGTCGAAAGCGTTTGTCCTAATTAGTTACCGTCATTGCTGTCGAAATTGTAGTCTCGAAATTAAACATGTAGTTTCCTCCATTTGTCAAAGAAGAGTCGCAAATTAACTACGGTTCTATGGTGTAATGGTTAGCACTTCTGACTCTGTCTCTGACAATCTGAGTTCAAATCTCAGTAGGACCTTCTCTCAAAAGAAATCAAGTTTTATTATTTCCTTTAAACTCCCCATTCCGTATCCGAGTTCGACTGAATGAAATTTTAAATTTTGATCCTGTGGAAACCGTTGAATTTGACTATGCTTGGTTCAAAACCAAGATTTGGAATGATTTGGACGATCATTGCCATTTCCGCGCAAAATGAACCTGGGAGGTGGCACAAAATTTATGTCTTATAATGTCACCTACTGCCCCGAGTGAGGTTCGAACTCACGACCTCGAGATTATGAGACTCGCGCGCTGCCTACTGCGCTGTCGAGGCGTAAAATTGTGCAAAGTTTTAGTGTTATGTACAAGAGAAGGTTCCTTCGGAAGAAGTGTGTACGAAACAGTTGAGGTTTTCATTGCAGATGAGCGAGAGCAAGCCCGGTTAGCTCAGCCGGTAGAGCGCGGGACTTTTAATCCTGAGGTCGAGGGTTCAAGTCCCTCATCGGGCGTCGTTTATTCTACTCTTGAAATGAAAAGAAGAAGTTCCTAGCAATTAAGTTGCAATCACAGAGATGCTGCTTATTGAATACTTAGTTACAGATCATTGTTACTCACGTGAAATTGGAACGAATTCGCAGACGAGGTGACCGAGTGGTTAAGGTGATGGACTGCTAATACATTGTGCATTGCACGCGTGGGTTCGAATCCCATCCTCGTCGAAAGCGTTTGTCCTAATTAGTTACCGTCATTGCTGTCGAAATTGTAGTCTCGAAATTAAACATGTAGTTTCCTCCATTTGTCAAAGAAGAGTCGCAAATAAACTACGGTTCTATGGTGTAATGGTTAGCACTTCAAACTCTGACTCTGACAATCTGAGTTCAAATCTCAGTAGGACCTTCTCTCAAAAGAAATCAAGTTTTATTATTTCCTTTAAACTCCCCATTCCGTATCCGAGTTCGACTGAATTAAATTTTAAATTTTGATCCTGTGGAAACCGTTGAATTTGACTATGCTTGGTTCAAAACCAAGATTTGGAATGATTTGGACGATCATTGCCATTTCCGCGCAAAATGAACCTGGGAGGTGGCACAAAATTTATGTCTTATAATGTCACCTACTGCCCCGAGTGAGGTTCGAACTCACGACCTCGAGATTGTGAGACTCACGCGCTGCCTACTGCGCTATCGAGGCGTAAAATTGTGCATAGTTTTAGTGTTATGTAGAAGAGAAGGTTCCTTCGGAAAAAGTGTGTACGAAACAATTGAGGTATTCATTGCAGATGAGCGAGAGAAAGCCCGGTTAGCTCAGCCGGTAGAGCGCGGGACTTTTAATCCTGAGGTCGAGGGTTCAAGTCCCTCATCGGGCGTCGTTTATTCTACTCTTGAAATGAAAAGAAGAAGTTCCTAGCAATTAAGTTGCAATCACAGAGATGCTGCTTATTGAATACTTAGTTACAGATCATTGTTACTCACGTGAAATTGGAACGAATTCGCAGACGAGGTGACCGAGTGGTTAAGGTGAGGGACTGCTAATCCATTGTGCATTGCACGCGTGGGTTCGAATCCCATCCTCGTCGAAAGCGTTTGTCCTAATTAGTTACCGTCATTGCTGTCGAAATTGTAGTCTCGAAATTAAACATGTAGTTTCCTCCATTTGTCAAAGAAGAGTCGCAAAAAAACTACGGTTCTATGGTGTAATGGTTAGCACTTCAGACTCTGACTCTGACAATCTGAGTTCAAATCTCAGTAGGACCTTCTCTCAAAAGAAATCAAGTTTTATAATTTCCTTTAAACTCCCCATTCCGTATCCGAGTTCGACTGAATGAAATTTTAAATTTTGATCCTGTGGAAACCGTTGAATTTGACTATGCTTGGTTCAAAACCAAGATTTGGAATGATTTGGACGATCATTGCCATTTCCGCGCAAAATGAACCTGGGAGGTGGCACAAAATTTATGTCTTATAATGTCACCTACTGCCCCGAGTGAGGTTCGAACTCTCCAGGCCCCGTATAAACCATTTTGTGCGGAATTTTGCGGAAAACACAATGGTGAAATCCGCAATGTTGTAGCTAGCATAGTTTTTAAATTATTTAATAAAAACTAAGGGACCCCCCCAGAAATTGTAGTGTTTTTTCTGATTTTTGACATCAGTTTTCGGGCAAACCAGACCTTTAAAAAAAATCTAATTTTTTAGAATGAAAGATTTTGCCCCCCTCCAGAGACATCTTGCCCCGTTTTTATTTTAAACGGTTATTAGCAGAGATGTTGGCAAATGAAAATCTTGAAAATTTTTCTTCATTTTCTGAAGATTTTCGCCATTGACAGACGTCATTTCGCCACGCCATCTAGCGGCCGATTTTGGAAACAGCAAGGGAGATCTTTTCTTCTCGCCATTACTTTTTTTTCGAACTCCAACTATCGATACCTAACCAAACCCAGCTGTAGTACATCGATACCATTCTTTTCTCAATCATTCCGCGCAGTCACTGTCTAAACAACAACAACAAGGTTGAAATGTCCTCGCAAGAAGATTATTCCGATTACTGTTGCACATATTGGTGTTTTCAACGTTTTATGATGGCATTCCTTAATTCCTATCTTGCATGTTGACTAGGTCTGTCTCATTACTACGGATTTGTTTTAGACGTCACTGGTATGAAGTCACTGGTATGAAGTTTCTGGTAACATAAGTGTCAGACATGTTTACTTGTTGCGGGAATCTAACTTTTATCTCTTTAGGTTTGTTGACTAGCTCTCTGCTTCACTGGGATTTCTTTTGATGGCAATGGCCCAGGTTCTGCAAGTGCCATGCAATTTCTTCTGACTATTACAATCAGGTATTCCAGTTGCCTGGTTTACATCTTTCATAGTTACCATGTTGTTTGAAACGTCTTGCAAACAGCACAGACACACTCTTTGCGCAATTAGGCAAGTTAACGCGTCTGTCTCAACTACTCATCCGATCATAAAAAGTAATTCTTAGGAAAGGGACAATAAGTGTTGCAATTAATGGTAGGTTTCACGTGTTTTTATTCGCTTTAGCCTTATAGTAGGAAAATTTGCTCTTTATTTGAGCGTCCGTAAGAGTGACAACAGCAAATCGAGCTTTCAGGGCTGTAACTGCAGCGGTGGGTTTCAGGGATGGGTTGCTTAGAGCAAGATCTCTAATGAAGTTTGTTTGTTCATCGTCATCTTTGGATCCTCTTGGCCGGTTATCTCTCGTCGCTGATTTTTTTTGTGTTTGGAGTTTGTTTATTTCGGTGCGAATATCATTTTCAGATGGCAGGCAAAATTCGTTCGGATATCGCGACTCCAAAATTTCAAGCATTTGCGCTGGACTCTTTTTGTTCTTCTTGTCGGCTTCTCCGGAATTGTAGAGGCTTTTAATGTCACTCCGATAATCTTCCACGTACTTCGTACCGTACATTTGCCCTACTTTCGGTCTCTTTGCCCAGCCACAACGGAATGTAGGATCGAGATAATCTTCTTGAGTCGGGAGATAGGAATCTGTAGAAACATCCGCGTTATCTGATATTGAGCGAAAGACAATATCACCAGCATCTTGTAACTGTAGTGCTCTTTTCATAGCATAAGTTTTCATGTCTTTATGACGATTTAGGAAGTCGACCGTTTGTTACCGCAGATGAAATAGTTTTCTTTTTCCATTTCGCTGATCTTTTGGTGAGGGCGTTGTCAGTCAAGACAGTTATACCGGTTACTTTTCCTTCTACTTTTTCGGGTTCAACTGGGGGATTTAGTTCTGTTCCTTCAGCTTCAACATCGCTGACGTCTGAAATAGATTGATCCGTGTCGTTTATTGATTCTGCGTCATCTAGTTGTGTGATGGGCAAAGATTCCTCTTCTTCTAGCGTTATGTCTTCGTCTGAGTCTTCGTCAAAGGCAGTTTGCTGTACTGTGGTGCATCTTCGTTCCGATTGAAGTACACAGACAAATTTGCCTTGTCCTTGATCTGTAGTTAAGAAGCACAGTTATGTAAGAAAACAAAGTTTGTGAGTGAGTGACAAGAAGGGGAGGGACGTTGCCAAGTATGACTGGGAAAACTTTACCCGAGTGTTGAAAGACGCGCAACGAAAAATCAGGAAGGCTGCTAAAGTTTTCGGGCATGGTTTGGGTTGAAATATGACGTCCAGTTACATTATCCTGAAAGCAAAATAGCACATCGTTTGCTCTACCAACGTACTTCTTTAGTTGCCCATCTAGCGCAGCAAATTCAACTTCAATTTTTTGCAGCCTTTCTCTGTTGAGCGTAACTAATTCGGAGGTGCAGTTATGCAATCCGCCATTTGCTTTGAGAGCAACAACAACTTGAGCAGGAGTGACGCAATTGTGACCTTTCAGAGAAAATAATATTAGTAGGTTTCACAATTAGGCCGCACATTACGTAATTACCTTCTTTACACCATGAAATTATACGTTGCATAGAACGAGCGAAATGTGCGTCGAGAACCGATTTCCCGTCCTGCGTTTCCGTATGGATAATGCGTGAAATTTCTATACCATGAGCATAGGATAGGTATGGTATCAGCAACATCAACATCGTATTCTGGTAGCACCCCGCATTGTCGGACTGTAAAATTATTTGATCGATGTTTGGTAGATGTTTTCTGATGGCCAATATTACGGCCTCCAAAATAGAGATAACGGCAAGTTTGTCTTGTTTATTTTCGTTGTCGACGATGTGATCCAGGTACAGTTTATTGAGAAAGGGAGCTGAAGTCTCTTCAAAGTTTTCCATAGTGTAATACTGGACCATCGATCCATGCCAGCTCATGCCTCTCTTCCCGTAGTGATCCACGGTTTTCTCTCTGAAATAAAGTGGATCAAGTTTCATTTTGTAATCGAGAGTGATCACACACAATTTTTTCCCGTTATTCACACATTCGTCTTTCATGTGATCAAAAATCTTTTGAATTGACAATTGCTGGTTGGTGACGCGCATTCGATGACCCATATAAAGCATGGCCTTTTCTTCGCAGCCGATCAAAGCCTTTATAGCTGATTGTGCTGCGTCAAATCCGGAACCGTCAATTTTTCTTTTTAGGTAATGGAAGCAACAGAAAAGATTACGACAAGAATCACAAAGGTTTTCAGGTGCCGTTCGATCCTCGCCGAGACCATAACGTATGTCATGAGCAGTACACGGTATCTTTTCGACAACACCATTGTTGAAGCCATATGTCAAGTAGCGTTTGAAAACTTCCATTTCAACCAAAAGACGCTGTCGTTCTGTAGCGCTACCACTGAAATGGGTGATGAGCTTCTCTATTATGGCAAAGCTGTCATTCACCAAAAACCCAGTAACATAATCTACAGCTCGTCTCAATATTGCATCAGAATGAGTAAGGGTATCTGCGATCATAAAAAAACTTGAACGTTTAACCTTGTTCACTTCAGTAATTTCTTGCGTTGCGATGTATTTGCAATACATGTTTGCTCTTGTGGTTTTTCGAGATACAGCGGGAAAAATTTTTTCAACTCCATCTACTTTCCAACGTTTCGTTCCCCATGAAAAGAAGGAAACATTTTCGGAAGAGAGTATGAAAGTGATGGCCGAGTCAACAGCGACAGATCGAAAGCGGCGAACACTTCGTAGCGTGGGTGTAAGTGTCTTCCCGGATAACAGTTCTTGCATATCGCACTTCCCCTTTCGGAATCCGTCTTTACTTATAGTCACATTTCCATTCTTGTCACACATTTTTTTTACTTCCGCCCGTGTCAGTGAAGAGCAAAGCAAAGCTCTGGTTGTCCGCAATTCTACTGTTTTTTTTTTACTGCTGATGACATAGTCTTAATCATGACATGCGACACGGATTTACTTGACTTTTTTGTAACTCCTTTCTCTCTGAATTCTTTTACAGTTGCCGCCAAGGAAATTTCTGCTGCTTCGCCACACAAAATATTGGAAATGAAAGTAAACATTTCTTTGTAAACTTGGAATACTCTCGTTTTCATGGATTTAGCTTGTGGTGAGTTATCCATCCATGTGGTTACACAATAACGCTTTGCCTTAGCAGGCAAATGCCGTATAATTGGAGAATTTGGATCCATACCTAATGCTGTGTACATGCCGCGCGGATTTTTGGAAAAATCTGTGCCGGTATTCACATTTTCACACACCTGTCTATGCTGCCCCAGTTGGACTTCATTTCTTCGCCGTTTACTTGAAGACGGCACATCACTTTGTACTGCATCTTGACACTCACAATTACACCGTCTGCAATTATTGCAACTATCGCAAACTGCTGATTTACATTTACACGAGAGGCCTGCCATTTCTCTACTCCACTTGGATAAGCATGCCTGGCAACTAACTTTACTTTTGGTTTTTATTACCCTCCCTCTTTAGCTTAGCTTTTTGGTCAAGTGTAAAGTCACAGGATGGGTAACGTGAAACAAAGGAAATGAAAGGGTAAGGGTAAGAAACGGAAGAAAAAACCAAAAGAAAAATTATCGGTTGTCCCAGTGGGACCAACTTCCATGGATCTTGTAAACTTTCAAGCACCAACTCGACATGATCAGTTTACATTACCGGAAAAATCTTATTTCATAAAACAATTACGTCCCATTAATATGCATTTCTTAATTAGTTCGAATGAAAGGTGAAAATATGAAATCCGGCATCCGTACACGACATTCCAGTAAAGCTCCCGTAGCAAATCCTCTCAGAAATCTATCCATTTGACTTCCGTCACATGCGCCCGGCTCTGCCAAGTCAGCCAAGAAACCCACTACAAGGTAATTCTGAAATTGAGCTATGGAACACAACATGAACTGAATTTCAAAACATTAAATTCCAATAGGATCGCCATCGCATTACTACTGAATATCGTGAAGTGTGTCGCCTCTTGACACGCAAGCCCCCTCAAAACGATTCAGGAAATGAAGGTCACAGACTTTGGCAACTACTAAAGACGATAATTCAAATATTATAAAACAACAATTTCATTTCTTGGTGTGTATTAAGTTGCTAATACATTTCAGTGTTAGCCTTGTCTTGTGTTTTCATCCTTCTAATTTCTGCCTCAAGAAGGGATTTCAGGATTTTTTTATCATCTATTTGACACAAGAATAAAAATGTTAACGATTGACATGGGATAACATATGCATATTTCATACCTCCAGTAGCAAATACTCTTCCAATGTATGTTTCTGTAGTCACTGCTTGTAAACAGCCAACATTGATGTTTACTTTTACAACAATTGGGCCGTGGAGCTCTCCATTCAACAGCATGTCTTTCGAAATTTTCCTAATGTCAACACAGTTATAGTCGTTCTCAACGAACTTGGGAGAACTCCAGATGACAGCTGCATAACGTTCACAGCACTCGTCATCTAACTTTTCCCCATTTTCTGGTTCATGTTCAAAATCAGAATAATCTTCTTGCGAGGACATTTCAACCTTGTTGTTGTTGTTTAGACAGTGACTGCGCGGAATGATTGAGAAAAGAATGGTATCGATGTACTACAGCTGGGTTTGGTTAGGTATCGATAGTTGGAGTTTGAAAAAAAAGTAAAGTCGAGAAGAAAAGATCTCCCTTGCTGTTTCCAAAATCGGCCGCTAGATGGCGTGGCGAAATGACGTCTGTCAATGGCGAAAATCTTCAGAAAATGAAGAAAAATTTTCAAGATTTTCATTTGCCAATATCTCTGCTAATAACCGTTTAAAATAAAAACGGGGCGAGATGTCTCTGGAGGGGGGCAAAATCTTTCATTCTAAAAAATTAGATTTTTTTTTAAAGGTCTGGTTTGCCCGAAAACTGATGTCAAAAATCAGAAAAAACACTACAATTTCTGGGGGGGTCCCTTAGTTTTTATTAAATAATTTAAAAACTATGCTAGCTACAACATTGCGGATTTCACCATTGTGTTTTCCGCAAAATTCCGCACAAAATGGTTTATACGGGGACTGGCTGCGATGCCTTCGTCACCCTTTTCCGAAAATCGTAAACCCACAAAACCCCCAATTTTGCCCTGATTGAGTGGTGGACTCAGTGTTAAATTTTGATCCTGTGGAAACTGTTGAATTTGACTATGCTTGGTTCAAAACCAAGATTTGGAATGATTTGGACGATCATTGATACAACCTGGGAGTATTAGTAACCATCAGTCGATACAGTCTTCCTTTACATGCAATCTCAACATCCCTCATCTTGCAAAATCTACTGTTGGCTTATGGAAAATGAATGTTTTGATCTTGTTAGAAGAAGGTTTCCAAAGAACTGTCATTGATTTCATTGAACAATGCTCTAGTCATCCTCTAAGGCTAAGTAACGTAGCAAATTGGTGGGAGAGTGTCCTGAAACCGGGTATCAGACGCATCGCGATTGCATATTGCAAACAAATGGCTAAAAGAATAAGAGAAACAAAGCTATTTTATCAGTCTTGCATGCAAGAGATGTCCCAAGCAGACACCTTTGATTGGGTTGCCTTTCAAGAGTTGAGAAACCACTCAAAGTCTTGGGAGGAGAGCACACTCAAAGGATTCGGAGTTCGATCCCGTTGCTTTGAGGGAGAAGAAAATGAGGATGCAACCATATTTCATGTTAGCCGTGCCAGAGAAAACTTTCGCAGATGTCGTATTGAGAAAATCATTGCCCCCAATGGCGAGTGCTTAACAACCAAAGAGGATGTCTCTAGAGAAATTGTTTTACATCGATCGATTTTACATCGATTTTTAAAAGTCAATCTTCTCCTGACATGCTAGCAGGGACTGGCTTTCTTGAGGGAGTAAAGGATTGCTGTAAAGTCTATCCAAACCTCACCGTACCTATTTCATCACTTGAAATTAAATCAGCTCTTATCCAAACCAAGAAGAACAAGTCTCCCGGTACCGATGGCATTCCCTACGAGTTTTATCTAGCGTTTTGGGATGAAATCGCTCATCACTTTCTGGATATGTTTAATCATATCCTGGAAAGGGGAACCTTAACGTCATCTCAGGGGCAAGCAGCGATAAGACTTATTCCTAAGTGTCAGGACGCGTGTGGGGTTTCAGACTTTCGGCCAATATCTCTCCTCAATTGTGATTATAAAATCATGGCATCTGTCTTAGCGAGACGATTGAGGCATACCCTTCCAGACACCATTGGACCTCACCAGAAAGGTGGGGTTCCTGGTCGATTAATTTTTGACAATCTATGCTTGTATAGGGATGTTATTCAATACGTTGATGACCGGGGATGCCATGATTCTTCTCAACCTTCGGTTCAAGGTATGGGCAATGCCATTGTCGGAGTAGACTTCGAGAAAGCTTACGACCTGGTTAACAGGGATGTCCTCTGGAGGATAATGGAGGTTATGGGTTACCCTTCTACTTTCGTTCGTTGGCTACAAACTATGTACTCGATAGCAGGAATTTCAATCCTCAACGGTACGGAAGTGGCAGGGGAGATTCATGACATCCAGTCCATCCGACAGGGATGTCCCCTTTCGATGCATCTGTTTGTCCTATATATCGAGCCCTTACTTGTCCGCTTGTCTCATGAACTCCAGGGTATTAGATTTTTTAATCAAAAACTTGTTGTCAGAGCCTTAGTTGATGACGTCACAATTTTTGTTTCATGTGACAATGATTTAGTAATTGCTGGAAAGGTTTTGGAACTTTTCTGTCAATGGACTAAGGCAAGGATCAATAAACAGAAAACAAAAGCCCTGGGACTCGGGAGGTGGCGAAATCGGGTACACTGGCCTTTGCCATGGTTGACGTCAACCGAGATTTTGCCCTTACTAGGAATTAAATTTTCTTCATCTATTTCAGAGACAGCCGACAGGGTCTGGAATCATGCATTTGGTCATTTGCAGGGTATTCTGCGAGAGAATGCCTCTCGTCGATTCACTCTCCATCAGAGAGTGAATTTTCTCAAGACGAAGGCTCTCTCCAGAACTGTTTACATAGCCCAAGTTCTCCAATGCAGTGACCAAATGGCTGATCGAATCTTGTCGGCTGTCATGACTTTTGTTTGGATAGGGAGGATAGAAAGGCCTCAGAGGTCGGTAGTTTACCGTCCTGTCAACCAGGGAGGATTGGGAATGATCAACACCACTTTGTTTTATCGTTCCCTATTTTTATGTCCCATATACAAAGTCCTTACCGGTCCTGATAGCCCAGAAAGTTCTCTGCTCCGCTTCTGGTTATCCTTTCCTCTCCGCAACATGCTTCAGCTCTACAACAGAAACAAGCCAGCGGCAGTCATCGAGAGACCTTCTTACCTTCTGGAACCCCTGCGTCAGATCAAGGATCTACTTAGGGCAGGCATCCTGGCGCAGGGTAAACCAATTATTCATAGGAAAACCTATCGTCATTGGATCCAGGAGGTGAGTGGTCCGGGGAAGATAGAGATCCTGCGGCCCGATTTGGACTGGCCAAGTATCTGGAGGGAAATTGCAGCCTTACCAGCCAACGTCAAGGAAATGATGTTTCTCTTCAACCAGCGACTTCTACCAACACGAACTAGATGCCATCGGTTTGACTCCCTCGCCGACGAGAATTGCCAACTCTGTCATCAATTTCCAGAAACCGATGAGCATCTAGTCATCTACTGTCCACTTCGAAACAAAGTTTGGAGCTGGTTGGAGGGAACAGTACGTCGCCATGGCTGCAAAACTCCTCCAGAAAACTTCATCCGTGGCGACATCGGGCCAACAAGACATCGCCGGACCATCTTCACTCTCGTGGCTGCCTACATCTACGCTACATGGAAGGAAAGGAGCCGTAACCGGATCCCAACAGAAGTGGAAGTGGAGAACTTATGGGTCTCCATTTTGCCCCCTCCTCAGAAATAATTGTTTTAAAAGTTTATTTTTGTTTTGTTTTGTTTTATTTGATATATTTTTTTTGCTTCGTCATTTTATCTTCTTATTTGTTAATTAAAAATAAGTCATTATGTGTCATCATATATCCCTTTAATTTCATAATCATTGTTTACATTTTAAAAATCGTCTGCACCCAAAAAGCCATTCTGTTTGTTTTGTTTGTTTTGTTTTGTTTTTTTTGTTTGTCAACGGTTGCCATATCGCCTCAATTCATTAACCCCCCAAAATAGCGTTTTGTTAGTAAAACGAAGAATGAGAAAATATTGAAATAAAAGGAAATTTTAAAATAAAAAAAAAATTAGTTACCGTCATTGCTGTCGAAATTGTAGTCTCGAAATTAAACATGTAGTTTCCTCCATTTGTCAAAGAAGAGTCGCAAATAAACTACGGTTCTATGGTGTAATGGTTAGCACTTCAGACTCTGACTCTGACAATCTGAGTTCAAATCTCAGTAGGACCTTCTCTCAAAAGAAATCAATTTTTATTATTTCCTTTAAACTCCCCATTCCGTATCCGAGTTCGACTGAATTAAATTTTAAATTTTGATCCTGTGGAAACCGTTGAATTTGACTATGCTTGGTTCAAAACCAAGATTTGGAATGATTTGGACGATCATTGCCATTTCCGCGCAAAATGAACCTGGGAGGTGGCACAAAATTTATGTCTTATAATGTCACCTACTGCCCCGAGTGAGGTTCGAACTTTTTTTTTTTTTATTATTATTTCCTTTAAACTCCCCATTCCGTATCCGAGTCCGACTGAATTAAATTTTAAATTTTGATCCTGTGGAAACCGTTGAATTTGACTATGCTTGGTTCAAAACCAAGATTTGGAATGATTTGGACGATCATTGCCATTTCCGCGCAAAATGAACCTGGGAGGTGGCACAAAATTTATGTCTTATAATGTCACCTACTGCCCCGAGTGAGGTTCGAACTCACAACCTCGAGATTATGAGACTCGCGCGCTGCCTACTGCGCTATCGAGGCGTAAAATTGTGCATAGTTTTAGTGTTATGTAGAAGAGAAGGTTCCTTCGGAAGAAGTGTGTACGAAACAATTGAGGTTTTCATTGCAGAAGAGCGAGAGCAAGCCCGGTTAGCTCAGCCGGTAGAGCGCGGGACTTTTAATCCTGAGGTCGAGGGTTCAAGTCCCTCATCGGGCGTCGTTTATTCTACTCTTGAAATGAAAAGAAGAAATTCCTAGCAATTAAGTTGCAATCACAGTGATGCTGCTAATTGCATACTTAGTGATCATTGTTACTCACGTGAAATTGGAACGAATTCGCAGACGAGGTGACCGAGTGGTTAAGGTGATTGACTGCTAATCCATTGTGCATTGCACGCGTGGGTTCGAATCCCATCCTCGTCGAAAGCGTTTGTCCTAATTAGTTACCATCATTGCTGTCGAAATTGTAGTCTCGAAATTAAACATGTAATTTCCTCCATTTGTCAAAGAAGAGTCGCAAATAAACTACGGTTCTATGGTGTAATGGTTAGCACTTCAGACTCTGACTATGACAATCTGAGTTCAAATCTCAGTAGGGTCTCTCAAAAGAAATCAAGTTTTATTATTTCCTTTAAACTCCCCATTCCGTATCCGAGTTCGACTGAATTAAATTTTAAATTTTGATCCTGTGGAAACCGTTGAATTTGACTATGCTTGGTTCAAAACCAAGATTTGGAATGATTTGGACGATCATTGCCATTTCCGCGCAAAATGAACCTGGGAGGTGGCACAAAATTTATGTCTTATAATGTCACCTACTGCCCCGAGTGAGGTTCGAACTTTTTTTTTTTTTTTTTATCTTAAAAATATTTTTTGAACTCTGGACTATTCCCGATTTTGTTTTCTTCTATTTTTAAGCACCTAATGAATTCATCCATAAAGTTTTCCTTTTTCCTTTTTTTCCATACAATAATGCTTAGATTCGCTGCTAACAGGATCGCCTTGTTTTGTTTTTGTTTTGTAGTCTTTGGGAAATCCAGTAGATATAGTTGTTTTAAGTTAGGAATAAATTTTCCCTCGTATATTCTTGATATGCGTCTTTGAATGTATTTTACCGCTGGGGTAGTTATTTTACATCGGAATAAATGTTGTATATTTTCTATTTCATCACACTGGTCACATGTAGGTATCGTGGTTTGTTTACATTTTATTAATCTATCTTTGGTTGGGAGTACATTATGAATTTGCAAAAATAGATGTTCTTTTTGCAAAGGCGTTAAAAAGGTTTTTGTCAGTGCTTTAAATCCCGGTTTAAAATTAGTTCTTGGATTTTTCGTTATTATTTTTGGTGTTTTATTAATTTCGGTGACTAGAATGCTGTATATTTCTTTGGTTTTTAGAGAATGGGTCTATGGTGTTTTCTGATTTAGTTTTTGTACGTCTTCGACTACATTTTTTAAAAATTTCGGAGTTTTATCACAGTTTGGTCCCGGTGTAATGTCAATAATTTTTCTCAGTTTAAATCCTATCCATTATCTTAACATTTTCCCGTTCTCGCTTTTTTGAATTCCTAGTAGATTCCAAAGGATGTTTTCTAAAAAAAGAGATCGGTATTTTATTTGAACATTACTTATGTTTAATCCCCCATTCTTCTGTTACTAGGTAGAGCTCGTCTTTTGCCAATCTTTCTATTTTGTGCTGCCAAATAAAGTTATGTCCTAATTGCTGTATTTTTTCCGTATATTCTCTAGGTATGGGTAGAATTTTTGCTAAGTGAAAACATTTAGGAGCAATAAAAGTGTTGAAGAAAATAACTTTTTTTTGAATAGTTAAAAGCCTGTTAAAAGTGTTATGCAAACTTTGTTTGATTTTTTCTACTTTTTAAATACAATTTTGTGTTATTGTTGTTTCAATATTTCGACACCAAGTGATACCTAGCATTTTCACCGATTCTGATGATTTTACCCATGTTGATGGTTTTTCCTTATTCTTTTTCCAGGCTCCTAGTTCTAAGAGATTTGATTTATTCCTATTTATTTTAGAATTTGTTGCCTTCTCAAAATCAGCTACACATTCTTCTATTTTTTTTAGATCATCATAATGGTTAATAAAAATGGATATATCATCAACGAACGCACTTATTTTATGACTAGATTTTGCAATATTTACTGGTTTTATATTAGCTTTGATATGTTGTAAAAAAGGTTCTATGAAAATGATGTATAGATACATGGCTAAAGGACATCCCTGTCTTACCCCTCTAGTTAGTTTGATTTCCTTTCCAAATTTCCCGTTTACAAATGCCATGCTTGTTGAGTTTTCGTATACAATTTGTATAATTTTATTAAATAAATCTTTGAACCCCATCTTCTCCATAGCTTCATATAAAAAAGTTCTATCTACCATATCATAGGCTTTTTCAAAATCCAGACTCACAATTGCTGCCTCTTTTGGCTTATATTTTCTTGCAGTTTGTTTTCCGTTTTCACAGCTGCTATTTTCATCTGAAAACCATTCAATTATATTTCTGAATGTTGTTAGATTCTGGGTTATATTTCGATTGTTTATTCCTCCGGTTTGTTCGTCACTTATAAGTTTTGGTAAAATATTTTGTAGTCGAATTGTAAAAATTTTTGCAAGAATTTTATAATCAGAGCATAAAAGGGTTATTGGTCGCCAATTAATAAGTGATTTTCTATTTCCACCTTTGTGTATAAGTGTTAAAATTCCTATTTTTTGAGATTTCGTGAGCTGTTCTGTTTTTAAAATTGAGTTAAATAAAATTGTGATTTCCTCTTTAAGCGACGGCCATAATTTTAAATAAATTTCAATCGGGATCCCATCTATTCCTGGTGATTTATTTTTCTGTAATGAATTGATTGCTTCCCAAATTTTTTGCTCTAATATATTTTTGGTAAGTTCTACATTCATTTCTTCAGTTACAATTTCTTTAATGTTTTTCAGAATCTCTTTACGCTTGCTGATGTCGTGATTTTCTAAGGTGTATAATTTGTTATAAAAAGTGTGTATTATTTTATGGACATCTGGGCTATTGGTTTCTACGTCATCATTTTCAAGTGCTTCTATTTTTCTACTTTCACCAATACTTTTTTCTTTGATTAAATATGCTACCGTTATTGTTTCATTGTCTATTGGTTGGTTCAGTTTGCCTCTAAGTTTTTTTCCTTCTTCGTTTTCCATGTATAAACTTTTTAATTTATTTTTTACCCAATAATATTCTTCCCAATTCTTATGACCCTCATCTATTTCTGCTTTTAGTTGTTCTAAGCATTTTGTATAAAAATTCTTCATTGAGTTTCTTTCTTTCCTCAGGGCTTTCGAGTATTCTTGGCTTATTCTTTTAAATTCTTTTTTAACTTCTTTTTCACCACTCAGTCATGTTTTCGTAATGATGCTTCTTCTTTTTAGCTGTTGAAACTAGCATATCAATACATTCTTGAAAATCTGGCTCGTTCAGAATGCTTGTATTTAGTTTCCATATTATTTCTTTTTTTTTCTATGTTTCTTTCTTTCTCCTTTAGTTTTAGAAATACTGCTGTGAGGTCGCTATAAATAAAAATGAGGTTTTTACATTCTTCTATTTGTTCCTTGTTTTTAGCTAATATGTAAATTCGATCTATTCTTGATTTCCCATTTGGGCATACAAACGTAAAAGTAATTTTTTCTGGGTTTTTAATTCTAAACGTGTCTACTAGTTTTAGTTTTTCTACCAGATTTTTCAAATGTTGATTTATCTTCTTTTTTATTCCTTCTCTGTCTTTGGGGTCTGTTATACAGTTGAAATCTCCAAGTAAAATTAAGTTTTTCGTCATTTGCTTTTAAAAACATTGGCAAGGTTCGCATAAAAAATTTGTTTCTGTTGGCTGCCGTTTCACTTTGCGTTGGGGCATATACGTTAATTATTGTAAAGTTATTGAATTCTACTCTTATAATTCTACCATCTTCAGCTTTTGCTATCTCTTTTACTATTAAGTATTTTTTGTGTAGGATTATTGTTCTTGATCTACTATTTTCGACATTATTATTTATAATTGCTTCATAGTCGTCTTCTAAATTTTCTAATTTATTTACATTTGTTTCTTGTAGGGCTAAAATATCAGATTTATGTATTTTTAAAAATGTATTTAAATGGTTTTGCTTTTCCCTACACCTTATGCCATTTATATTAAGAGAAATAACTTTAACCATTTGTTAATACAGGAATAAAATAAGATTCTTAATCAAACACTGGTGTAATATTAGCATCAAAATAAAGCTCTTCACTATCTCCTATTAGATTTTCCTTTATTTTACCTCCTTTTTTCCCTTCTTGTTCTTCTCTTATATTTCCACTTTTTTCATTGATTGTTTTTTTTAGCCACTCTGCTATTACCAAATCCTCGTTTGGGGATTCTGTTTGTAATTCTACTTGGGATTTTTCAGAACATTGCATATCAACAGCTATTTCTGACTCCCTGTTAATTGATTCTCTCTCACCACTTTTCCTTAGATATTTGTCTGGATTGCTTTTCGAATCTATATTGTCTTCTTTGGAATAGTAATAACCTTTGGTAACGTTTTGGTTGTCAATTTCCATGTCTGGATTCGGGTTATTGTTTTTTTTTGTAAATCTTTGTCGACAAGTGGACAAATTTGGTTGAATTTTTCGAATTTTTTTCCTTACTTCGTTTGCTTTTTTTCCTATTTGTTCATTTTTCTCTTTTTGTGCGAATATTCCAACTATCCGTTTCTTTCCCTCATCCTTAGATCCTTTTCTTCCTCTTTTTTTTTGCTGTTGCCATTCCTCCTCTTCGGAATCTGTGGTTTCAAACTCATCTTCTTCTCTTGCATTATTTCCTTCCCTATTTACGACTTCTGAATCCTTAACAATTCTTTCAAAGTTTGTATAGCTAAGGTTATGGCAGGGTTTGTTTCCAAAGCTTGGCTATACGATTTTTTCAATCCTTCACAATGCCTTGTTTCATGTTTTTCGGAATCACAACGAGCACAAGTTTTAGTTTGGCCAGAATTGGAGACGGCAAGTTTCGTTTCCATTATGGATACAAAGGAAGGTATGTTTTTCTTCACTATCATTTCTATAACAAGTCTTTCTCTTTTAGTTTTTAATAAGTCGAAGCTCGGTTTTTCCCATTCTATTTGTCGTATTTCCCCATATTGTTCAAAAGCTGTATGAATATATTTAAAATCCAATTCGTCTGGGACGTATTTCACTTGGATTTTTCTCCATGGACTTCCAGCCATTATCACGGGGATTAAATATGATTTCCCTTGTTTTTCATACATTATCCCTTTAGCATGTTTCTGGAAAAAGTTTCAAACAATTCCTTGTTTTTAAATTTTGCTACGATTTGCTTTGTATGGTAGTGTAAATCTATTACAGTTAGCTGATATTCTACTATTCCCAGTCCCATGAACCATCGATGAATTTCTATTTCCATGGGAATAAAGTCTACATCCCTAAAAGTAAAGAAGAGAGTTCGCTCTCTTTTAATTTCCATATTTATTTGTGCTCGTGCTTGTGACTGTGCGATTTTTTTTGAGTTTTTTTTTATGTATTTTTGCAATTGATGAGAAGAAAGTGAGTGTTAATACTGAAAAGATGAAAGCAGAGAATTTGATTAATTTGACGAAATTGGTTAGTGGGCTTAGATATGGGAAGGAAATTTTTTTTTTATTTTTTTTTTGTTTTTGTTTTTTGATATTTTTAAGGGATTGTTACAAAGTTGACTGAAAAGAGGTATAAGAAATGTGAAAGACACAGTAAGTTAATGAAAAGAATTTGATGCTTATGATATATGGATTGATGTGATTGTATCTCGAAAATTGTAGTCGAAATTTGTAGTCTCGAAATTAAACATGTAGTTTCCTCCATTTGTCAAAAAAGAGTCACAAATAAACTACGGTTCTATGGTGTAATGGTTAGCAGTTCAGACTCTGACTCTGACAATCTGATTTCAAATCTCAGTAGGACATTCTCTCAAAAGAAATCAATTTTTATTATTTCCTTTAAACTCCCCATTCCGTATCCGAGTTCGACTGAATTTAATTTTAAATTTTGATCCTGTGGAAACCGTTGAATTTGACTATGCTTGGTTCAAAACCAAGATTTGGAATGATTTGGACGATCATTGCCATTTCCGCGCAAAATGAACCTGGGAGGTGGCACAAAATTTATGTCTTATAATGTCACCTACTGCCCCGAGTGAGGTTCGAACTCACGACCTCGAGATTATGAGACTCGCGCGCTGCCTACTGCGCTATCAAGGCGTAAAATTGTGCATAGTTTTAGTGTTATGTAGAAGAGAAGGTTCCTTCGGAAGAAGTGTGTACGAAACAATTGAGGTTTTCATTGCAGATGAGCGAGAGCAAGCCCGGTTAGCTCAGACGGTAGAGCGCGGGACTTTTAATCCTGAGGTCGAGGGTTCAAGTCCCTCATCGGGCGTCGTATATTCTACTCTTGAAATGAAAAGAAGAAGTTCCTAGCAATTAAGTTGCAATCACAGTGATGCTGCTTATTGAATACTTAGTTACAGATCATTGTTACTCACGTGAAATTGGAACGAATTTGCAGACGAGGTGACCGAGTGGTTAAGGTGATGGACTGCTAATCCATTGTGCATTGCACGCGTGGGTTCGAATCCCATCCTGGTCGAAAGCGTTTGTCCTAGTTAGTTACCGTCATTGCTGTCGAAATTGTAGTCTCGAAATTAAACATGTAGTTTCCTCCATTTGTCAAAGAAGAGTCGCAAATAAACTACGGTTCTATGGTGTAATGGTTAGCACTTCAGACTCTGACTCTGACAATCTGAGTTCAAATCTCAGTAGGACCTTCTCTCAAAAGAATTCAAGTTTTATTATTTCCTTTAAACTCCCCATTCCGTATCCGAGTTCGACTGAATTAAATTTTAAATTTTGATCCTGTGGAAACCGTTGAATTTGACTATGCTTGGTTCAAAACCAAGATTTGGAATGATTTGGACGATCATTGCCATTTCCGCGCAAAATTAACCTGGGAGGTGGAACAAAATTTATGTCTTTTAATGTCACCTACTGCCCCGAGTGAGGTTCGAACTCACGACCTCGAGATTATGAGACTCGCGCGCTGCCTACTGCGCCATCGTGGCGTAAAATTGTGCATAGTTTTAGGGTTATGTAGAAGAGAAGGTTCCTTCGGAAGAAGTGTGTACGAAACAATTGAGGTTTTCATTGCAGAAGAGCGAGAGCAAGCCCGGTTAGCTCAGCCGGTAGAGCGCGGGACTTTTAATCCTGAGGTCGAGGGTTCAAGTCCCAAGGGGTCCTCAGTTGGGTGCAGACGTGTTTTTCCTTGTGTCCCGCTTTGTCACCAAACTGTGAGTTTATTACTTTGTTTATTTGTTGTTTTTTTTCGTATTTATTGTTTGTGTTGTGTATATTTGTAAATAGTTGTTTGTTAGACAATTTTTCCGTTTTATTGATTGTTTGCGATTGTTGTGTTTTGGTTGGGGTCATTCCCCTTCCCTCCCTGGCTGTTTGACAGTAGTCCTCTTTGTTTTGAGGGGCAATGGCTGTCAAATGGCAAAACTGTGTTGACATCGATTTCGGGGTCCAATTCCCGAGATTGAGCATGCGGGCGGTACATGGGTTCGTCCGTTCGTTAAAAGTAGAACCACAGGATGTGTTAGGTCTTGTAGCAGTACTAGAAAAACGAAACCAGGTCGCAAGAATTACGTTTACCACTGAAGCTTACACTAGATCTTTTTTGTCGAAACACTCTGGCATTGTCCGTACTGAACTGGAGGGAAAGGAAGTAAATGTTGTCATCAGAGATAGTAACATTGAGGAGAGATTTGTAAGAATTGCTGGGATCCCCCAAAATCTTGACTTAGGGGTAGTCCAAACTCGCCTTAAAGAATACGGAACTGTCATTGATACTCGTTGGGAACGCTATAGGGCTACCGAGGATGACGAGGTCTTATACCCAGTTCTTGCTACCTGGATGATCGTCCGTATGACATTGACAAAGAACATACCTTCGTACGTAAACATTGGCAGTTATCGGGCCATTGTGAAGTACGAAGGTCAACGACCGACTTGCAGACTTTGTGACGACGAAAATCACTTTAGTAACAATTGTCCTACCGTTAGAAGAAATCGAGAAGCTAGCAATGCCGAGAAATCTCGTGGTGCTCAAAATAGCCACGTAGAACAGGCAGCTAATCCAGAGCCAACGGTTACAATCCAGGAAAATGTCGTTTCACTTCCAGAACCTTCTGAGGAAATCTCATT
Source organism: Daphnia sinensis (assembly GCA_013167095.2). Classification (NCBI taxonomy): domain Eukaryota; kingdom Metazoa; phylum Arthropoda; class Branchiopoda; order Diplostraca; family Daphniidae; genus Daphnia; species Daphnia sinensis. The sequence goes on from CM023191.1 coordinate 118,272, forward strand.
AGACCTTTCATCTGAGGCAAACGAAGCCATGGAAACCGAAAACGTAACAACCATTAACGAATTGGCCTCCCCTGACATTCCTCCAGGACAATGTCTCCCAACTCAAACCATGACCATCCCAGCAACCCAATCCCTAGGAATCCCTATACCTTCAGTGTCAACAATGGATTCAACTTTACCCGATACGGGGAATGTTGTTTCCATTGAATCTGACACTGATACCGCCTCCCTGACATCAAATGACTATCAGACAAAAACTAAAAGAGCCCGGACAAAATACTTACCTACGATCACCGACAAAAATTCGAGACCTGGCAAACCTAGCCAAATACCATTACCCCGTAAATGACTTTGGACATTAAAATCGCTTCTATCAACATAGGAGGGATAAAATCAGCCGAGCGTCGACAAATACTCTTTAACTTTTGCAGGGATGGTAATTTTGACGTAGTGGGCCTGCAAGAGGTGGCATTTCATTCGTGTCCGATTATTGAAAGCTGCTACCACTTCTTGTCGAATGTTGGGCCCAATAAAAATGGGACAGCCTTTCTTGTTAAACATGGCTTGGACCATTCTCGACTTCTTCTTGATCCTGACGGCAGGCTGATGTCCATAGATTTAAATTCTTTTACTGTCATCAACATTTATGCTCCATCAGGGAAACAGGCTAAGGAGGAGAGAAACAATTTTCTTCGTCGTACCATTCCTGCTTATGCTTCAACAACTCGGCTGCCCTTGGTGTTGATAGGCGATTTTAATTGCGTTGACGACATCCAGGATAGGAAACAAACCAAATCCCAATCCTGTCCTTCTAAAATAATTAACCTTGCTTTGAAGGAGATGATTGAGGGCTTGGAACTCCTTGATATCTGGAAAAAGCTAAAGAAAACTGAACCAGGCCATACTTTTCATCACCATGGTGGTTCCTCTCGACTTGATCGGATTTATGCTAGTAAGGCTTTTGCAGATAATTTTAGATCTATCTGCTTACAACATTTGTCTATTAGTGACCATCAGTCGATACAGTCTTCCTTTACATGCAATCTCAACATCCCTCATCTTGCAAAATCTACTGTTGGCTTATGGAAAATGAATGTTTTGATCTTGTTAGAAGAAGGTTTCGAAAGAACTGTCATTGATTTCATTGAACAATGCTCTAGTCATCCTCTAAGGCTAAGTAACGTAGCAAATTGGTGGGAGAGTGTCCTGAAACCTGGTATCAGACGCATCGCGATTGCATATTGCAAACAAAGGGCTAAAAGAATAAAGGAAACAAAGTTATTTTATCAGTCTTGCTTGCAAGAGATGTCCCAAGCAGACACCTTTGATTCGGTTGCCTTTCAAGAGTTGAGAAACTACTCAAAGTCTTGGGAGGAGAGCACACTCAAAGGATTCGGAGTTCGATCCCGTTGCTTTGAGGGAGAAGAAAATGAAGATGCAACCATATTTCATGTTAGCCGTGCCAGAGAAAACTTTCGCAGATGTCGTATTGAGAAAATCATTGCCCCCAATGGCGAGTGCTTAACAACCAAAGAGGATGTCTCTAGAGAAATTGTTTCACATTTTACATCGATTTTTAAAAGTCAATCTTCTCCTGACATGCTAGCAGGGACTGGCTTTCTTGAGGGAGTAAAGGATTGCTGTAAAGTCTATCCAAACCTCACCGTACCTATTTCATCACTTGAAATTAAGTCAGCCCTTATCCAAACCAAGAAGAACAAGTCTCCCGGTACCGATGGCATTCCCTACGAGTTTTATCTAGCGTTTTGGGATGAAATCGCTCATCACTTTCTGGATATGTTTAATCATATCCTGGAAAGGGGAACCTTGACGTCATCTCAGGGGCAAGCAGCGATAAGACTTATTCCTAAGTGTTAGGACGCGTGTGGGGTTTCAGACTTTCGTCCAATATCTCTCCTCAATTGTGATTATAAAATCATGGCATCTGTCTTAGCGAGACGGTTGAGGTATACCCTTCCAGACACCATTGGACCTCACCAGAAAGGTGGGGTTCCTGGTCGATTAGTTTTTGACAATCTATGCTTGTATAGGGATGTTATTCAATACGTTGATGACCGGGGATGCCATGATTCTTCTCAACCTTCGGTTCAAGGTATTGGCAACGCTATTGTCGGAGTAGACTTCGAGAAAGCTTACGACCTGGTTAATAGGGATGTCCTCTGGAGGATACTGGAGGTTATGGGTTACCCTTCTACTTTCGTTCGTTGGCTACAAACTATGTACTCGATAGCAGGAATTTCAATCCTCAACGGTACGGAAGTGGCAGGGGAGATTCATGACATCCAGTCCATCCGACAGGGATGTCCCCTTTCGATGCATCTGTTTGTTCTATATATCGAGCCCTTACTTGTCCGCTTGTCTCATGAACTCCAGGGTATTAGATTTTTTAATCAAAAACTTGTTGTCAGAGCCTTAGTTGATGACGTCACAATTTTTGTTTCATATGACAATGATTTAGTAATTGCTGGAAAGGTTTTGGAACTTTTCTGTCAATGGACTAAGGCGAGGATGAATAAAGAGAAAACAAAAGCCCTGGGACTCGGGAGGTGGCGAAATCGGGTACACTGGCCTTTGCCATGGTTGACGTCAACCGAGATTTTGCCCTTACTAGGAATTAAATTTTCTTCATCTATTTCAGAGACAGCCGACAGGGTCTGGAATCATGCATTTGGTCATTTGCAGGGTATTCTGCGAGAGAATGCCTCTCGTCGATTCACTCTCCATCAGAGAGTGAATTTTCTCAAGACGAAGGCTCTCTCCAGAACTGTTTACATAGCCCAAGTTCTCCAATGCAGTGACCAAATGGCTGATCGAATCTTGTCGGCTGTCATGACTTTTGTTTGGATAGGGAGGATAGAAAGGCCTCAGAGGTCGGTAGTTTACCGTCCTGTCAACCAGGGAGGATTGGGAATGATCAACACCACTTTGTTTTATCGTTCCCTATTTTTATGTCCCATATACAAAGTCCCTTACCGGTCCTGATAGCCCAGAAAGTTCTCTGCTCCGCTTCTGGTTATCCTTTCCTCTCCGCAACATGCTTCAGCTCTACAACAGAAACAAGCCAGCGGCAGTCATCGAGAGACCTTCTTACCTTCTGGAACCCCTGCGTCAGATCAAGGATCTACTTAGGGCAGGCATCCTGGCGCAGGGTAAACCAATTATTCATAGGAAAACCTATCGTCATTGGATCCAGGAGGTGAGTGGTCCGGGGAAGATAGAGATCCTGCGGCCCGATTTGGACTGGCCAAGTATCTGGAGGGAAATTGCAGCCTTACCAGCCAACGTCAAGGAAATGATGTTTCTCTTCAACCAGCGACTTCTACCAACACGAACTAGATGCCATCGGTTTGACTCCCTCGCCGACGAGAATTGCCAACTTTGTCATCAATTTCCAGAAACCGATGAGCATCTAGTCATCTACTGTCCACTTCGAAACAAAGTTTGGAGCTGGTTGGAGGGAACAGTACGTCGCCATGGCTGCAAAACTCCTCCAGAAAACTTCATCCGTGGCGACATCGGGCCAACAAGACATCGCCGGACCATCTTCACTCTCGTGGCTGCCTACATGTACGCTACATGGAAGGAAAGGAGCCGTAACCGGATCCCAACAGAAGTGGAAGTGGAGAACTTATGGGTCTCCATTTTGCCCCCTCCTCAGAAATAATTGTTTTAAAAGTTTATTTTTGTTTTGTTTTGTTTTATTTGATATATTTTTTTTGCTTCGTCATTTTATCTTCTTATTTGTTAATTAAAAATAAGTCATTATGTGTCATCATATATCCCTTTAATTTCATAATCATTGTTTACATTTTAAGATATCGTCTGCACCCAAAAAGCCATTCTGTTTGTTTTGTTTGTTTTGTTTTGTTTTTTTCTTTGTCAACGGTTGCCATATCGCCTCAATTCATTAACCCCCCAAAATAGCGTTTTGTTATTAAAAAGAAGAATGAGAAAATATTGAAATAAAAGGAAATTTTAAAATTAAAAAAAAAAAAGTCCCTCATCGGGCGTCGTTTATTCTACTCTTGAAATGAAAAGAAGAAGTTCCTAGCAATTAAGTTGCAATCACAGTGATGCTGCTTATTGAATACTTAGTTACAGATCATTGTTACTCACGTGAAATTGAAACGAATTCGCAGACGAGGTGACCGAGTGGTTAAGGTGATGGATTGCTATTCCATTGTGCATTGCACGCGTGGGTTCGAATCCCATCCTGGTCGAAAGCGTTTGTCCTAATTAGTTACCTTCAATGCTGTCGAAATTGTAGTCTCGAAATTAAACATGTAGTTTCCTCCATTATTCAAAGAAGAGTCGCAATAAACTACGGTTCTATGGTGTTAGGGTTAGAACTTCAGACTCTGACTCTGACAATCTGAGTTCAAATCTCAGTAGAACCTCACTTTAAAAGAAGCCAAGTTTCATTATTTTCTCTCAACTCCCCATTACTTATCCGAGTTCGACTGAATAAGATTTTTTAATTTTTGATTCTGTAGAATCTGTTGAATTTGGCTACACTTGCTTCAAAATCTAAATTTGGAATGATTCGGCCGATCATTGCCATGTCCGCACAGAACGAACCTGAATGTTGGCATAAAAATTTGGTTTAAATTTGCCAGCTATAGCCCCGAGTGAGGTTCGAACTCACGACCTCGTGATTATCAGACTCGCGCGCTGCCTACTGCGCTATCGCGGCGTAAAATTCTGCATAGTAGAGAGTAGTAGAAGAGAACGTTCCTTCGGAAGAAGTGTGTACGAAACAATTGAGGTTTTCATTGCAGAAGGTCGAAAGCAAGCCCGGTTAGCTCAGCAGGTAGAGCGCGGGACTTTTAATCCTGAGGTCGAGAGTTCAAATCTCTCATCGGGCGTAGTTTTTTCTACTTTTGACATGTTAAGAAGTTCCTATGTTATTAAAGTTGCCATCACAGTGCAAGGCCTACTTAAAGGTTTAGGCCCGTAAACTTTAATTTTCCCTATGAAGGCGACAGAATTCCTATCCCTGCCCCTGTGAGAGCCAATCAGACGAAAAAGGGATGCGAAGACTTCGCAATCTACGACGACATCTGGGACGACAATTGCGACCAGTATCTGGAGGCAGCAGATAGCGTTCGAAGAAACTTCTACGTTGACAACTACCTCCACACCTGCGATTCTGAAGACGGGGCAGTAAAACGGGCCAGCCAAATGAAGAAATTCTTACAACTTGGCGGTTTCAATCTAACAAAGTGGACATCCTCATCAAGGAAGGTGATATCGGCTTTGCATGACTTCGCTGGTGTGGCCTCACTAACACTGGACTTTGATTTGGAAAATTTGCCCATCGAGCGAACACTAGTAGTAATGTGGAACGGGGAAACGGATATGCTGACTTTCAAGATACGGAAGCAGCCCAGCCATGACGTTCTCACATAAAAAACTTCCTTGGCATTATATCCAGTGTTTACGACCCGTTGGGATTCGTCGCTCATATATTTATTCATCGTTTTCAAAATGAAGTCACTTCTGTAAGACATCTGGACGTCCGAGAAAAGAATCGGTTGGGATGGACCCATCTCCGAAGAATAAGGCCAACGTTTCCACTAATGGTACGAGCATCTGGAAAACCTGGAGCTGCTTGAGGTGCCAAGATGTTTTCGACATCAACGTGGACGTTGGACGCAACAGCACCTGCGTGTATTCACGGATGCAAGTACAAAACGATTTGAAGCTGTGTCGTTTTTCCGCTTCGTATTCGAGGATCAGTCGATCAACGTATCCTTCGTCATGGCTAAAACTCATGTAACACCAGTGAAAGGCCTGAGGATCCCAAGATTGTATTGGGTTGTAGGCTGTTGTTGAAGGCTTTAACATTGCTTTAGTAATCTGTCGGGAGCTCGAAATCAAATTACGTGAAGTTCCTTTCCACGCCGACTCTCAACCCGTTTTACGTTGGATCCATTCCCGCATTTGTCTATTTGAAACCTTCGTGAACAACCGGAATGGCAAGATCCTCCGGAATATGAATCAAAGACAATGGCCACACGTTTCTTGAATTTACAACCCCGCGGACCTGTTTAATCGTGGCATCGACCCGAAGAACGTCGACGAGTTGGTGAAATTCAACGAAGGTCCATCGTTCCTGAAGCTCGATTCGTCGGAGTGGGATATTTGGGATAAGATCACAGAGCCAGAGGAGAGTGGCGTGAACGTGATTCGAGTCTTTGCCGTGAAAACGGAGGACGAAAATCACCCGATGGATGACTGTGTAAGAATATACTCCAGCTTACTGAAGATCCAAAGAGTTGCTTGGTGTAGGAGGTTCGCGACAAATGCCAGAGCGAAGGTAGGAATTTGCATCCCACCGTTGGAGAGTTGCCGGACGAAGAAATGTTGACGGCCCTCACATTATGCATTAGACTTTATCAAGAATTGGCATTTGCAGAAGAAGTTTAACGCCCTAACGAAAGGCTTGGAGTTGCATCTGAAGTCTAAACTCACGTTCAGCCCTTTCCTGGATGAAACAGGACAGTTACGTGTAGGCGAATGTATACTACAGGCTCCAGTAGATTATTCCACAAAGCATCCCATTTTCCAGCCGATCAACTTGTGACGCAGCGGATTGTATGGGAGCATTATACGCGGCATCTCGACATCAAGTTCGAATCCTCTAATGGAATTGGTAAAACAACACCAAGAGCTGCAGTGAAAGATGGCCTGTTAACAAATGGAGTGGGATTTCTCTCCCCCTCACGGACCACATTTTGGTGGAGTTTGGGAGAGAATCGTGCCTGCAGTCGTGCAAACGGGCCATGAAAGTCAGCGTGGGGAATCGCTTAGTTATATATCGTGTCCTACGACCGGTACTCGCAGACGTAGCAGCCCCCTTAAACGCTCGGCCACTAACGCGTCTCTGCATGGATCCAGAAGATCCCGATCCATTAACACCGAATCACTTTCGTCATGGAGGAGCCCATCCGTACGTTCCGTTAAAACTGGGAGATGCTGAGAACTTGGACTTCACAGCAAAGCAGTTCCTTCAAAGTCAGGCCATCCTCCAACATTTTTGGAACAGATGGCTTCGTGAATACGTTTCACACCTGACGGAAAGAAGAAAACGGACTGAAAATCGACCAAACGTTACTGTCGGGGACCTGGTACTCGTCATCGTACCGAATACCCTATACGTGGACCGTGGCCGCTCCCCACAGTGAATCGGATAAGGTTGTTCAAGTGGTAAAAGTTCAGATCAGCAACCACAATAACCCCTTGTATACGTCCAGTGACTAAGCTCTGTGTTATGGCTACGGCCAAAGAGCAGGATGTTTACGTAAAAAGTGAAAAAAATTGGGTCGTTAAGTCAAAATTTAAGGTAAATAGTCAACCAATGTAGAAGAAAATTTCTGTATAAAAGGTAAAATGAAGTATTAACTGTAAAAATTGTCAAAATAAAAATTGTAAAATGTCAAATAACAGACTTGGTAAAATGTAAATTGGTATATGGTCATACGTTAAACTGCATAAAATATGTAGACCCCCAAACCCAATGTAAAAATTTCCGACAGCAATGCCATCTACAGTACCTACCGAAAGTATTTGGAAGCCTGAGAGAACCTTATGGAAAAACGCCGTTTTTGCGGTTCTCTCAGTGCTCCAATTTTTTACCAAATGTTTTTATTTTTTGTGTGGATGTTCTCATACATAGTGAAAACGTCCCTGATTTTTTTCAGAATTTTATTTTAATGGGATGGGGGGGGGGTTAAAATTGAAATATAAAATTTTTGGAAAGCCAAGAGGACCTTATGTAAACAGGGTCACTTTGGCTTTTTTTCAAAAAAACGGCTAGGGCCACGATAATGCAAAAGGGCTTTAAAAAGAGCTACGTTAGTTCTACCCGTAGCCTAATTTTTTAATTTTTCCCTTTTGTAACAACGATTTTTGAAACATCAGAAAAATAAACTGTAAAACTTCAGGGGAAAAAAGGGGGTTCGTAAAAATTCGGCACACCGGTGGATGCCGCAAATAAGAGATTTCTATATTTTTCTTTTTTAATCTACTGCATGTAAGAAAAATAAACTGTAAAACTTCAGGGGAAAAAAGGGGGTTCGTAAAAATTCGGCACACCGGTTGATGCCGCAAATAAGAGATTTCTATATTTTTCTTTTTTAATCTACTGCATGTAAAATCGTTGTTAGGTCGCCTACTGTTTAGCCCTTGACCGCTGAGGGGAGCCATTTAGTCTCTTACGAACAGTAGACGACAGTTACGCGTTGACTCTTGTGCTTGCTATACGTGGTAGTGACCTCCTTCGACCTAACATCATGGACAAGAATCCACTTCCATCCACTGCATCCGTCAAAGAAAAGTTAAAGAAGTCGTGTGAACGTGAAGAAGAATGTGCAACTAATCTTCAGCTACTTCGGCAAGATCTGCTAAAGGCTCGCACGGCGGCGAACGATGTGGTTCTGGCCCACCAAAAGGCCGTGGTCAAACTCGACGAAGAACTGGAGGAAAACGCTAAGGATCTGAAGAACGTGCATGTACACTTTCTTTCTGAACGTGAGACCATTCTTAGCGGTTTCGTCGGATCCCTGTTACATAAGGAGAAATCAGCTCAAAAACCCCCAAGCCAACCGGACGCCCCACGGTTTGTCGCGCCCCTACATACCCCGACCATCATATGCTTCTTGAGGACCCACCTCGGCAAGCCGGGTATGCTGTCCTGCGGCCATAAAATCCTGGAATGCGAGGATTTCATGCTGAAGACCAACCGGGAGCGAATGGAGCTGCTTTTCGAACAGCACCGGTGTTTTGGATGCTTCCTTCTGCTCTCCGTTGCCGGGCATGTGAAGCTAGCCGACTGTCCTCACCCACGCTTTTGTGCCATATGCAGCACTACGGATCATCACCAGATCCTTTGTGCACCGAGAAGAGCGTACCAAGGAGTCATCCCGGAGTAAAACGTGGACGTGGGCTCCTACCAGTGGCAACGCTAGAGGACTACCCTTTTTTCTGTTGTTTTTTTTATCTGTTTGCTCATTTCTTTTGGGAATTTTTGGGTTTGTGTTTCTACCTGTGGAAAGGTGGGCCCTCTGTCACCTACGATGTTGCCCCAACGGGCAGGATGCTGCAGGATTGTAGGTGGCAAGGGCCTTCTTAATTTGTGTTTACGTTTAAGTAGCCCTTGCCTCCCCCCCCCTTGTCAGTCTAATTCAAGTAAGTAAACCAGTATTGCCCACCTCTCTCTCTCTCTCTCTCTCTCTCTCTCTCTCTCTCTCTCATTGTTCCCCTCTCTTTTTCAATCAAGAATAAAAGTGTTCAGTTCCCATCAGTCATCTTTTCATTTCATCTAACACCCTCCATTCCTCATTCTGTTGGCACGATTCCTTTGCACGTGAACACATAGGATAAACAGACGAGGTGACCGAGTGGTTAAGGTGATGGACTGCTAATCCATTGTGCATTGCACGCGTGGGTTCGAATCCCATCCTCGTCGAAAGTGTTCATTCTGGTCAATGACTGCAAATAAATTCGGAATTATAAATTTATAAGATTACTAAAAGTAAATTTTTTAATTTGTTTGGATCCAAGAGACAACGGGACAAATATAATGAACCACGGATATGTTTTATTTTTACTACCGATCTTTCGGCGAAAGGAGCAATACCCAATTAAATTGTTTCGATCATTTGCTTTCAAAGTCAGTGAAAAATAAAGGTTTTTCTTGCCTGGAAGTTTTGACATTGGCTGGCAGTTGGGCATGAAAGCATTATATATTCGTTCACTTCATTAGACCTCTGATTCATAACAGTGTAAGGACGAATGTTGTTTCAATAAATTCAATTTTTGAAAATCGTATTTGGCATTCCATTCATTCATTGAGATACATTAGAATATAATTACATTGTTCCCTAAATTCTTTCCGTGTTGATCGAACTCGACAATTTTATGCAGTAGAAATTTTAGCAGAATCAGAATCATTGCTGGAATCCTGCTTCTCATAGTCCTCCGTGGCATTTGCTTGTTCTTCACTAGTCTGTCCTACATCGCAATCACTATCGTCCATCTCTGCGGTGATGAATCTAAGACAATAATAGTCAGTCGCACAATTACAATTATTTTTCAAACACGATAAAAATGATGATTTTTCTGTTTTAACTTGTAAGCTGCTACTGATTAGGTATGATGCCCGCTAACATCATCTGTACAAATTTTAAAGCTTATACGTAATTTGCGATTACATTCCGATAATAGGGTTACGTTTTGTTTTTCAGCTTTTTTCTATATTTTATATATTTTCAACCTTGACGGTTCATATTTGTCCTTGTTATTGTGCATGCCTTAGACAATTCTGTCACTAATTTTGATCTTATCCTTCTCGGCCTATTTAAATTTGATAAAGGGGGGAAACGGAAAACATATAAGAAAGCTGCATGCAGAGGAAGTATTTTGAAATGCCTCATTTGTTAAAATGTTGAACCCCACAATTAATCTTGCAGTTAGAAACCAATCATTAATTCGAGTTCCATTCCCTCCAATCCTGGGGTTTGTTCTTATTCCTGTTGTTCAGCCAACTGTTCGTTGATTTCTGATTAATCTTTACTTTTCTTAATGAAATAATTTAAACTTCATTTTCAAATTTAGAACTTCGGATAAATTAATGCAGTTAACATGATAGCTAACAAAAAATTCAAAATGTAACCATGAAAACATGAAAAGCGAGATACGATTATTCTGAGATTCCTACGCCCAAATCAGCTTACACAAGTTTCATGCGCTATAAAATCAAAATTTTTTTAAAAAGACAGCATTAGCAGACTACCAACCTACCAAATACGAAATCAGAAAAACTTTTTCAGTGATGCGTCTTTTTTCGATAACGTGTTCTTCAATTAATTTGGCCCATGCACACCAACACTAGTGATATGAATGAACGCACTGGTTTCAATGGAGCTATTGGGAGGTAGGATTCATTTTAAGTTATGAACAGCAGCTGCCAAATACAATTGTAGGCTTAATTGTCTTTGGCCTTCGGTTTTATCATTGCCCTTTTACTGTGGTTTTGACTAGACTACTAGGCTAGCCTACTATGTTCCAACTCTTTGTCAGCTCGTGCAAAAACATCTGTGTCAAATGTTTTGTGATATAGTTCGTCTTTTATCTACTAAACAACGAATAAGAAAAAAACCTTGATGAAAAAAAACGGTGAAAAAAAAATCTTACATCTACAATTGTGGCCTACGCCTCTTGTGCTAGTGCTATATATGGTGACAGATTCGCTTATGTTTTTCAAAGCAAGCCCTTCTTCGCGATTCATTCCCGTGTTGAAATAAAATGTAGTTTTGGCCTCGATACCACGTTTTAAGCTGCGTAATGGCTCAGGATTTCTCCTAGTACAATCTACGTCGAAGAGAAATATTTTACCTATAAGGCTTTTTGTCCCCTCTCATGTCGCATATCACGTTTGTAAGAGCCATTATATAGTTTTTGGCTAACGTTAATGTCTCGATCTTCGACAGCTTTCTTTCCACTTGGATGTGAGGAATCACAGTTCTTAATTCCTGTGCAGAAGAGCAATATGAACAAACTTCATTGTGTATCACTTGCTGGTCACAGTAAAGTTTCTATAGTAACAAATACCTCAAACGCAGCATTCAGGCCATGCATTCGCAGACGCTCCCTTTCATTACTTTCCAGGCGCCGAAGATTTCGTTCCCTCGCCGTAGCCCCTTGTCGTTTTCGTTTCGACTCAACCGAGGAGCTTATATTACCAGTACTGATGTCATGCTTAGACGCTGATATTTGGTTTTGAGGTTGGTTAGGTTTACTGGGAATATTCGTCAACTTCTCAAACACAGCGGCTTCTGGAACATGGAATTTCACGATATTAGTGCCACTCGGCGAAACTGTGGCGTAGAATATCATTCCGGCAGTAAATGAAGCAAGAGTTTTACAGTATGAATGATTTAGTAGAAGTTCTGAGTCACGATGACTGATAGGACATCTTACATTAACTACCGGTACTCACATGCAACAAATTGACTTAACTTACTTCTTCCTTTCATAGGGTCGTCCCTCAGTGCTGTGCTTGTCTCAATCTCCGAGTCCATTAATTCATCGTCGTCTGAGGTAGATTGACTTGATTCATCCTCAAAAGCGTTGGAGTAATTGTTTTTTCTTGCTTTCATCATCTGTGGAAAAAAACCGTTAAGTCCAAAATGCAACCAGTATCACATTTCTTTATATTTGAAACCAAAAGAGGCAGATGAGAACTGCGCTTGACTGAACGTTTTAAAGTTCGCAACTGTCCTAAACGGCTGTTTCGTATTGTTCTACGCCTAGTCAAGTGTAGGCTAGGTTGTTCTGCGGCCCACCAAGAACAAAGCAAGGATGTACCTTTCATTATTGTGGGATGGTAGAAATGCCTGATGATCCTGGTGGATTTTTCTAGCATAACAGTGTAGCTTACGAGTGTGTACGACAATTTTCGCCCCAAAAATCTAATTGCATTTCTTTGTTCGAATATTTCTTAAATCTATAAAATTTATCATAAACTGTGCCAGTATTTTTGCCTTCTGAATTGTAGTTGATCTGAAAACACACAGCAGTATAGCTTAGCGAAAAATCGTATTTGTTCAGCAGTGTCCATCATGTTGTTAATAATTACAAATTTTTAAAGTCGTACGGTATAAGTCGCTTATTGCTGTAATAACAAGCATGTTGATAGAATTGGAACTTATACTCTGTAACAATAAGATCAACATGCGCCCTCTTTCGATAGCTAAAAGTCGTTGAAATAATTTGTATGAAAACAGGATCCATCGGACAATTGTCTTGCAATTGTTTTCGTCAACTTTAATTGCAAAATGAGATGGAACTAACGTTTGCTCCTGATAGTTTTTTAAAAGATGTTCAACAATTTTCTTAAATACTCTTTTTTGCTTTTTTATGCGTGTATTCAGTTTGTCTTACTATTTGCTTTTGTTCTGCTTTTTGTTGTTCAGTTCAGACCCCGCTTGAATCCAAATTATTTGATTTCAATAAACAGTCTAATTGAGGCCCTACATGATTTTATATTCTATTGTTCATATCAAACTGATTAACGATGGCAAAATCTTCTTGTATCTAATAAGACATTCGTTAGGGCATACTAAAATATCTAAAATAAATCAAAGTAGTACATAAATATTGTCAGAGGTAAATGTCTCCCCGAGCAGTGGGGACCGCACCCTCATCCGCGGGGCACGAACGGGCATTTTTCAACCACTAAGTTGACTGCCCCACTTTGAAACTTTCCGGTTTGGAAATTAGATCACCATTTGTTCAACAATTCAAAATGGAAGCTGAATTTTTATCCATGTACAAGGAAAAGAAAAAAATAAGAAAAAAATAAAGAAACACGTCGTAGCAACCAGTTGTTTGTCGCTGACTCTCCACGCAGTCTTTCAACAATCAATTTTCCTTCGTTGCTTCGCTCGCAAACAACGAAACAAAATAAAGCAAAACCTCAAAATAAATTGGTCGTTTGGAACTTTCTTTATCCAGGATGTGTTACAGTGAGGACAGTGTTTACACCGTAACTTCGTGCTGCCAAAGAAAAGCGACAGAAAATTTCTTGAAGAAACCAACTATAGTCTGCTGAAACAAATTTTTTGTAAACTTCGGAATAGTTAATTTTTTAAATAAAATATCAAACATGAGTTACTGGTAAAACCTAATATTAACCTGCGGCGGTGCTATCAATGTGCTATTAAATATAACTTAATAAACTTGTATCGGAAGTCAGTATCAAGGACGAAGGACCTAAATGCAATAGTAAACACCGGCAAACACGCCAAGCATAAAAATGAACGCCATTTTACTTACTTTTAATGTTAAGAATCCGGCTAAGATGTGTAACAGCAGTGTTCAGGAGAGAGAAACCTGCTCCGAGCTGAACGCGAGAATATTGGGAAGCAAACTGAACCTCATTTCACCAGGTTATGGCAGCTTAGACGCCAGGGAAAGGAGGCCGACCCTTACGAACCGCTATCTCAACCACTGGAAAGGACGAAAGAACGATTTTTTTTTTCATCTTCTTTTTTTTTCTTTTCCTTGATTCCATTTCTTTGTTTTGTTTTTTCTAGTACATTTACTTCGGAGAAAGCAGCACGAAAAGAAAGGAAACGTTTCTCACTGTTCTACTATTCATGCTCATCAAGAATCAACCTCAGTATCAATTATTCGTTAAAGAATCACTAAGCCTTTGGCTGTAAAGGTAGGTCGGCTTAGATGCGACATTGATGAAAGTACGGAACTTTACTGTTGCTACTACAACATCCATATAGAAGCAGAAGTCTAAAAAGTCAAAGGAAGCAAACGGAATTTAACGGCCAAAGACAGTTTTCTTTATTTGAAGGAATCCACCGATTTGCCATCGCTTTACCATTGATTTAGCTCTTTATAAATATTTTTAAATTCCTCGAAACTTCACTTTCATCTTCTTTTTATGGTAGTCAGGCCACATGTTAAAAATCTCGTGTATCTTCACTTGCAATCCCTTGATGACCTCTGCTACCACAAATGAAAATATCAGCGCGTCCTTTGGGGTGAAACACATTCCAAAATTTAGCTATTCGATTTTAAAATAGACTTAATGTAGGGCAAACAAAAGGGGGCTATTGCGTCATCTTGGCCCTTTAGCTACTTTTCATCGAGAGAAAAAAAACACTTTTGCCGTCCTGAACTGAAGGCGAATGCGAACGTTAGCAAGATGCATTTCGGAAGACGAAAATGTATGCTATTGGTTGATTGTAACGGAAATCTGGTGAAAAAGCTTTCGGGATTGAACGGAGATAATTTTAGGGTAGAGCGATACATTTCAATAAGAACCCAGCAGTTTCGTCGATTCAGTGTACAAAAAATCGGACTGGGAAAAGCTTGATGTTATCTTTGGGAACGTGTTTGTAAACTAGCATCGGAGAACCGGTTATTTCTTTTCAGGGCGTGGTTCAAAATATTTTACCTTTTCGTCAGGTAACATTCGCCAGCCAAACTCTTTGTCGAATTTTACATTTAAGGTTTAGTTAAGCCTTAAGTATGGGGCAGCTTTAATTCAAGTTTCAAGTACATTCGAACTGATTTTATTTGTTCTATTTCTCTCTTTTGTTTTCTTTATTTTCTCTTTGCAAGTATTGACTCGGTCTTATTTAATGAATTTCAGGAGAAAGGGGATGGGGCAAAAACAATGTTTCAGAGAAACCGATTTCATTTACCTCGCTCTAGGCGAAGGTAATCTCTGCAGTAGTGATCGGAGGTAAAAGTAGGGAAAGAAGGAGAACGACAAGAATCGAGGAATAAAACCGATTTGAGAAGTTGTACTTTTTCTTTTTCCTAGTACCATGACATTACAAGCCTTGCAAATGAAACAGTCAATTTGGATTCGACTTTTAACTGCACCGTCCACCGAAAGACAGAGTTACATCACTAAATTCTACGAGCAGCAAAAGTAGATCAGAATTAGAATGTGTCCGTTAGCTAACGGTCTTAGTGGCTGGTCAAACGTGAAGGCGTGCAAGTGGAAGCGAAAAATCTACTAATTCACCGTACGCAACCAGTTGGCCCCAAGAGCGAACAGGGTTCGGTCGGTTAGTATCTCGTACGCATGTTGGATTGATGTACGTATATTGCCATTGTTTTGTGAACATGACTTCAGTTTGACCTTCTTCCGCAACCTTTACTTTGTATGATTTAAAAAATCACGACTTGCTACGTTACGAAATTTCAACGTTGTGCTAAACTGTTTCTATTGTTGCAACATTGTGTTAATTAGCAAACACGATAACCAACCGGTAAATTGTTTTTTAAATTTCGTTTAAAAGATAAAAACTTTGCGCCTTTGTACACAGTTAAAAATTTGCAAAAATTCCACTGCCACGAAATGGTAAAATTGACGCAACATTTGCTGACTGTCGCACAGGTTTGATTCAACGCTTTTCACAGAAGTTTTCACTTCTATTAAGCGCCTCTAGTGCAAGCAATGCTCAACTCCTGAATATCATTACACACTTTAACGATCGGTTGCTAAATTTCGCACCAAATTCCTTGAACATGCCTGACAATTCAAAATTGCCATTTTAACTTACACCTTGTTCAAACAGGACTTGCAGATTACTTTGATTAGTTTGAAAGTTATCCTTAAACTCAGTTAGACAAAGTTTCACTTAAATTTAAATTTAACAGTCCGAACAGGGATAAATGTTGGGGGCGAAATGTCCGAAATTCTTCTAATCACAAGGTGGAAAAAAGCAGAAAAAAAAATCAAATCAAAAAAAGAAAGAAAGGAAAAAAACAAAACAAAAAATGCAAGAGGAAAACCAAATGTGTTAACGAAGTCTTCTGAGCGCAAAAGTTAAACGTAAAATACCTACAGCTGTCAATACAATTCTACTCTTTAACAAGCGCCATACGATGCCGCTCTTAAATTAATTTTTCAAATAGTTTAACTTGAAGTTTTACTTTTCGGGATTTAGTGGAACAGTTGTTATATGATGAAAAATTACTGGCCTGCTAAGTCCCAAGAAGTGGAACCTTGCATGTGTGGAAAAAATGTTACCGGCTTATCACAGTATCGTATGAACAAAGGCATTAAAAATTTCCGAATAATGTTTATTTTTTCTTTTAAAGAAGTATTCAATTTTTTCCATCTCGCATTGGACAACACACCCCAAAAATCTTGCCGAAAACCTTTGATCATGTTTTAGCTAATGTTTTTGAATTGAGTTATTTATTTAGCAATCGAGTTTTCGACATTATTCACTTTTATTCTTTCGGTATCGAAATATGATTACTAACTGCTACACAGATGATGGGTAGTTACTGAAAAACATAACTACCAAGACAATGTAATTGAACTTCAGTTTAACAAGGAGCCTACCAATTATATTTGTCTATTCAACATCGTCTTCGGCCATTCCTAATCCAGACTGAGCTGCGTTCGCCATCAGCCTCTAAAAAATAAAAAAAGAATGAATTATTAATAACGCTAAGTGTTTGAAGGTTTATTGCAGTTGAACTGGCAATCTAGGTTGGTATTCTAAATGTACTACTAATAATGAAAACCAATGAAAATACTTTTGCATTGGAGAAAATCATTCTCAGTCTAGTGTTCTCACTGAAAAAATAAACAAATAGTTGCCCCTAACATCAATCCACGTTCATGGCTTATTATTCTTAGTAATGTTTTAATAATCTATTAATACTCAAAGCAATGAGAAAAAAATGTATATATAAAAAATAAGGTTGTTATTGACAATCCCTCGGTTGGTTACCTGACCAACTACTGGCAGACGCTCAAGAAGTAGACGGAAAACTTGAGGTGGCAGAGTTTGTTGTAGAACTTGAAGCAGCTGTTGGGGTTGACCACACACAGCAACTGCATTACTTAAATGTTCCACTCCCTCCTCAATATCACCTTGAGCCAATAATTCTTCTCCAAGTTGCACCTGATTTGTCAAATAAGCAAAGTTATGAGTGCTCATGAAAATTAATCAGAGAAAATTGAATTACCTCACGAAGGAAAAATTGCTGGACAGCCTCATGATCTTTCAGATCTGGAAGAGCTGTAGATCCATCTTTTGAGACATTCGTTCGGCGTTTACGCTCTAAGAAAAGATATGATATAACCGGCTCTTCAAGAAACGTTTCAC
Source organism: Daphnia sinensis (assembly GCA_013167095.2). Lineage (NCBI taxonomy): Eukaryota > Metazoa > Arthropoda > Branchiopoda > Diplostraca > Daphniidae > Daphnia > Daphnia sinensis. Next base: position 135,953 of record CM023191.1, read on the forward strand.
AAACGATACTTACTCTCTCTGAGTTTTTTCTTAAATTCGGGATCTGAGCGTCGTTTACGATCAAAATAGATACAATAGGAAACGAACACAGTACCGGCAACAGCTGCCAAAACCGAAATTGATGCTCTAGAAACGAGTGCAGACATTGTGGTATTTGAAATTTATGAAACTCTGATTGAACATCAAGACGTAACCAGAATTTTAGCTACGATCGCTCATCGAGCACGAGCACGTTTCGATGAGCTTACCCCCGCTAAAGAAACAGGCCTGACTAACATTCGAATAATAAACTTCCACTTCCAGCAGGCAGCACGCAGCAGCTCATGAAGGAGGCATGATTTGTTCACTACGTCGACTTTGGCCATAAGGCTTGGTCGTCCAGTTTCTCCTTAACGGTAGCAGTAACACCTAGTGGATTTGTACTGAACTACGCGTCAATTTTATGCGTGCTGGTATTTGTATTGTACTACCGAGATATTTAAAAAAGGGTAATTACATAAGAACAGTCTTTGAAGTTTTCACCAGGTTTTATTGAGCGATTTCCAAACTCAAGCTAAAGTAACATTTCCAAACTACATTCCATCTACACAAGTTGTACTGTACGGTCTTTTACGTTTTTCTTAACTACTATGCTGCCCTCTGCTGTATGTATCAGTACGTATCAGTTGGAAACTGGAATTTAAACGCTTTAGGCTTTAATATAGCTTTGATAAACTGCCGAGTGCCGACAAAGCCTTATGGCCAAAGTCGACGAGGTGAACGAAACTAACCATCCCGTTTATGACTCCGGTTCCAGTTTCGGATGTCGAACTTTTGAAAACGATAGATGTCTCTGTGTCATGCACCAAGACGGATCTATTTGTTTCCAGTGCTATATCCAAGAATAATAATTCGGTAATAATTTGCAAAAATATTTACATTTCTTTCTTCTAAGCTTTACTCTTCGTATAATCTACATATAAAACTGTTACTCGTTGTCTAACATAAAATGGCTACTCTGCAAACATCATTAAGTGGAGCAGGGTTACGTGCTTGGCCTTTGCCGGAACGCTTTTAGCGCAAAGAATGCGATAATTTATGTATTAACAATAATAAATACAATTGAATAACAATTAAAAAGAACAATGATGGAAAGTTATAATCGATCATGAGACTTTTTTAAGACCTTGTATTCATGCGCAAAATGTTAGTTTTATCATTGTCCGTCGAAAGCTACAGCCAGCCGTAACGTACTGCGGGACTTTCACGTTTCGACCCTCAAGGCTGTGAGGTATAATGCAAAGGCATTCAGAAAAATAGCACGACCAGCTTTGAGAACGTCGATACCTTTTTAATCATTATGCAAATCCATCTTATGAAGAAAAATAAATAAAGCAATGTATACGCCCATCTAACAATACCTCATGTTTTGAAAGCGGAGTTGATATTTAGACAAACCACTAAGGAAAATGAACAACTCTGTTTTCATCTTTTAATCCCAGTCTGCAGATACTACAAACTGATCTTTATTCAGTTTTACGTTTTTAACATCTTTACGGGTTTTCTTGGGAGACGGAAAATCCGAAACATTGCACTCCACAGGAGAACTCAGCCGTTTTCTTGACGATAAGTCTGGAACTTCAGAAGGCAGCGTGGCGTTCTGGGATTTCCTGTTCAAATAGGCTTTATATGAAATAACGGAGCATCCCACAGGCAGCTTACTCTCCGTCATGGCACTTAGCACAAAATGGCTGTTTTCTTTCCTATGTAAGGTCACAAACGCTGAGGTATCTCCTGTCCAGTCGACCCTTACTGTTCCTGCGAAAATCAGTAAAGAAAACAGAAATTTTAAGCTAGTGGATAAAGCATTAATTGGTAAGAATGGACAGCAATTGAACTTCCACCGAAGTATTTGAATTCACAAAGGAGGCACACATTCGCACAGGTAGCAAATTGTGCACGTTTTTAAAACTTGTGTTTCTCTTTTTTCCGAATAAAATTTGTTTCTCCTTTCCGCAAACAATGTTTTGTGCCACATGTTATCCTAAAGGTTTTAACTATAAATTCTGCTACGGTACTAGTTTTCCAAGAACAGGTAGTGAACAAGTGTTTGTTGATTAAACATTAAAAAAAAAAATGAAATAGAAAGCAAAACTAGATAGCTGATACAAAACTATAACAATGCCTTGCTAGGTACATACCATGAACGGAAAATAAATGGAAAATATCTTGGATTTTCCATTCACTTGGAAAAGTAACATGAAAGACATGTTCGCGTGACGGTTCCACTACCAAAATCAAAATTAAATGGTAAGTATGTCACAATTAAATGTTAGTGGTACCGTACAATCGGGGCCGGAGATGGTCATATAAGGGATATCAGGAACCATCATCATAAAGATCCTAGATGAAAAGAAAAATTAGTGTACGAAAACTGTAACATGGAGGTGAATACTGAGACATTAGTGTTGAATAAAAAGTACTTTTGATAAAAAGGTGTGACAAGTTGGGATTCATGAACAGCCGCTGTTTTTGATTTGCTTGCGCTAATGTCTTCTGTGAGAATAAAAAATGAATTATTTATTTATAGACAATTCTTTTTTATAAAATTTTTTTTAAGGCCATATTTATTTACAACCTAAATAATTGGCCATGGCAATGAAACAACGGCCTGTTATAAATGCATCATAACCAGCTTCGTGGTTTTTAGGAGTAGTAGAGTCCGTGTAAGATGGGAAACCGGTGGCGGGAACTAAACAAAGTATCCGGGATTATTAAAACATATAATGGTATAAATTCAAATAAACTAAAAATAAAATACTTACTAACTTCAATGGTTCGAAAAGGCGCTGCGAGTAGACTGCTTAGTAACCGCTCAAGGACGGAATTTTGCAGAAGATCACGAAACGGCTTAGTTGTAGCCATGACCTTAGTGTCGATGAATCTACGAAAATTTACTCCAGGTTAATCGTTTCGACATTCCTACTTGTTCGTCTTAGATTTTAAAAAAAATCTAAGATTGTAGTTGCTTATATTGCTCGTTAGTTTATGTAGCTATCAAAACTTCCGATGCCTACAGGAAAAAGTATGGTTTTCAGGAAAAACTTTGAGCTTACCTTGGAAAAAACGTGTTAACCATACCTTTGAAGTCATCGTAATCTTCAGGTAACGGCGCACAAAATTGACCTTTTTATGTTTCAATGTTTAGTTAACGAATTAAAATAATTCCAGAAAATGTACATTTTTCCTTACCCAGAATATGACACAAATCTAATAACATGTTATGTCCAACAACAAGTTTACCCTACAAAAAAAAAATTGTATACATTAGTTATGTAAAATATTTCGTTGACAAAGTATAAAACAGACCGAGTCGGTGATTTTGCGAACAACTCTACTAAAACCAACGTTATCTTCGACTTTTTGCATTTCGACCACGTAGTTATCCGTTTCGGAGGGCTCCGTCTTCGAGTTTCGAATGCCAGTTTTTTTAACAATGACCGTGCAGCCACTATTACTTTTTTTTGAACTCTCAAACAATAGATTTGGGTATCTGATTTCGGAATTCCAAACACGATTAAAATCTTTCATACAGCTTCAATTATTATAATGAGCTGCATAAACCTGTGTGTATGCGCTACATTTACATAAAAAATTTTACCTAGGTTTTACGTGGGAGAAAATAAGTTCATTATGAGAGGTACTGCAATGAAGCTCTAGAATGGCATTGCTCCTTTCTTCATTTTCTTCATTCTGCAAAAATGTTTCAACCTTCGAACTAATTCAAAAACAAACTTTAATTTTAGATGAAGAGATCGGCTAGCCGAGTAGCATTATAAGCGTATTAACGCACATTTACAACATATTTGTGAAATATACAAATAGGTGACTTACATAATATTGTTAAGGAATCCTTTTTGATCAGCGGGAATTTCAGATAATTCAGACGAAGATGCATCTGAATGAAGATGTAACGATTTCCTTTTTTTTTCTAAAATCACCCTTAGTTTTTCTTCATCCACTAAGTTAAGGTAGGGGATTCCTAATCAATTTTAGAATAACATGTTCAATTTATTAATTTCTCATATTTTATGTTATGTTGTAAGAAAAAAGTATGATTCTTGAACATCTACCTTCTATTATGAGTTTGTTGAAATCGAACCCCTGAGATGCAAGAAAACCCAGAGAGGAAGCTTGACACAAAAACTTAGTGTCACATAGCCCAGGCAATGTTGAAGTGTTAGGGAATATGTAAAAATTGTATGTTTTATTTACATACTTAGTGATACTATTATCAAATCTAAATATGCTCAAGCCAAACTGGATAATGACAAACTGGGATGAGCCATTTAGAACCTTCTTGTATCTTTCTGCAAAATTGTACAAATAACAAATTAATATTCATATTGACAGAAGTAAAATGTAAATGTAAAATACAAATAGAACTGATTACATATTATTCTATTAATGTATTGCAACCTGGAGGTGTGTCCAAAGAAGAGAGTTTATTGCTTCTTCCTTCAGTGGAATTTAATCCTGTGAATTCCGTGTCAATGGATACGAAAGATGCATTTTCCAATTCATCGTCAAGCGTTTCCAATACTGTCTGAAAATCTTGCGTAGAAAAGAATATGTATATTTAATGAGCTATGGTTTAATTAGAAACTTTATGGTTTATAGTACTGCTTTTGGTAACGTCCATCGTTGAAAAACGAAAACAACATTGACAACATGGAAAACAACCACATGCACCGTTACATCTCTGGTAAAGACGGCCTGTCACTTCCAAAATAAAATCATTTTTAAGTGCAAGTTGTTTGCAACTGCACTTCGACTACAAGACACTGCTGCTGCAAATTTGAAATACACTTTCAGCACAATTTGTGGACTAAAATTTAAAATGCACTATTATGTGTGTTTTTACCTAATTATTATAGCTATTGAAAAACAAAACTATGGGACAAAAAAAAATTCTGTGAGGGCAGCACCTACCATCTAAACTCCCCGAAGTTCGTAGGAAACCAAAAATTTAAAGTAGCAGCACATCCCACGGGATTCGACGAAAAAAATTTGATCAACTAATTAATCAAATGGTGGTCTCTGAACCTCTTTGTATCTAACGGGATTGGTTTTTTACGTTTATCTATTTCAAACTAAGATCAAAAAAAGGCTTAGAACAAAGAAAAATATGGACAAAAAATGTAAATATTATTTGCGATGTGGCTGAAAACCAGCTAAAAAATTTCTCAAAGTTTTTTCCATGCATCATTTTAGAATCGCTCACAGTTAGTAGGTGGTTAGGAAATTCAAGCCGCCGTTTGATCACTAAAAGTAAACATGAACTCTAGTATAGATTGGGCGTTTGACCACTATGAACGAGCTCGCTATGCCTTGCTACCACACCCTTGCACATGGGACGTATCACGTCAGGTAGTTGCTGTTACAATGTGCTCTCCATATTGACACGATCACTGGTATACATCTAGAAAAACCTAATGGTAACTCTTTTGTAACAGAAATTTCATATGAAGCGTTTTTTTAACTGACTGTAAAGACAATACTGGCTGTGGATTAAAGTAAGTTCTTCACCTGATTTTGAAAAAAAGACCGGATTTTGTATTTGGCGCTAAAGCTTTGGTTCAGTGTTCATTCAACAGTTCGGACTTCGTGCTTCCTTGTCCCTTGATCCTTGAATCTATCGGCCTATAATATGATATTTCAAACGTCAAGCGTGGAGATTAATTAGCGTTATTGTGTTTAATGAAAGAATTTCTTGTAAGCCACTTGCGCATATATGTACTGTACATAATATATAAATTTCATTTCAAATTTAAAATTGACATGTTCGTTAGTTGTTGCCTCATTGCCCCGGTGATAGTGCCATAGTGTTAGTGTGTTAAGTATTAACTGTTAATTTAAATGCATTTGCACGTATGTAAAAAAAAACTCGTTAAACATCTTGTTCTTTTCGATGTGTTTTTAAAAATACGAATTCTTCCATTTTTTTCAGCAAAAAATTGGTAAACCGCAACGTTGGACGTATCGATCAGAATGGCTTCAATACGCCATGCGGTAGTAAGTCTTAGCCTAGGAACTTGGAGTTGGAGCAAAAATCCTCAGAAATTTCTTTTCCCTCCGCGTACTCTGTTAATGTCAGCGATGGCTGCAGATAGAAGATTTTCCTATAATGGTTTAAAAAATTTCAATGGTTATGGAACGAAAACACCCTTTTTAATTGGCGTAGCCGGTGGGACAGCATCTGGCAAAGTATTATTTTGCATAGATTATATATATATATTTTCTGAATGTATTTGTTTTCTTGTACCTTCTTAGTCGACAGTCTGTTCAAGAATCATGGAGAAACTTGGACAAGGTCAGTTCAAATTGCTGGCTGCATTATCAGACTAAACAAATTCATGATCTACTTTAACTATTCCAGATGAAATCGACCATAGGCAACGTCAAGTTGTCTGCATCAGCCAGGACAGTTTCTATAGAGAATTAAATCCTGCAGAAAGCATCAAAGCCTCAAAGGGACTTTTTAATTTCGATCATCCAGGTTTGTTTTGCATTGAATGATTGTTTAATTTTCATGTAGTTTTCGTTGTGTTGTTCATTGATTTATTGTTTATCGTTTTCTTTTTGTAGATGCATTTGATAACCCACTCATTCTGAAGACACTCCAAGATATTCTGGATGGGAGAGTTTGCAAAATTCCTGTTTATGACTTCAAAACAAACTCGAGGTGTGAACTTGTAAACGTGTAAACAACAACAGAATTTATACCAGATCTTATTTTCAGAAAATTGGATGAATTTGTCACAATTTACCCTGCTGATGTACTACTGTTTGAAGGGATATTGGTCTTTTATTTCCCTGAGATAAGAGACGTTTTCCATATGAAGCTATTCGTTGATACGGATGCTGATACGCGCTTATCCAGAAGAGGTCTCGTAGTTACTGTTAATTTTTTTTTTTTTGAAATCATAATTAAATAATTAATGTGCCTTATTATAGTCCTTCGTGACATCCGCGAACGTGGAAGGGATCTGGAGCAAGTATTGGCGCAATACACCACATTAGTTAAACCCGCTTTCGAGGAATTCTGTTTACCGGTAAAGTTTTTTAAATTATATTTTTCATTAACATGAGTAAAAACGAACAGTAAAAATTAAAATTTGCAGTTTATAAAAATTAATTATTAAATTTTGTTTTTAGACCAAAAAATTTGCTGATGTCATTATTCCACGTGGGGCAGACAACACAGGTAAGTTTAATTGGTACTGTAGCATAGTTAGTTGTTTATTTTTTTGGAATAAGAATAGTATAAAGAAACAAACTTGGGTGAAGACATGCAGAAAATACTGGCTGTGGCACGCTTTTTAAAAACTATTTCGTGAATGGTGGCACAAATCTGTCATCAAGAGAATATCGTTTCCCATTTCTATAATTCGTACAGTGAAAATTACTTACTGTCATCCTTCATCAGTTTGCTACAGGGCGTATATATAAATATATATGCTATAGGCTGTATTTTTATTTTCAGTGGCCATTGGATTAATCGTCCAGCACATAAGAGACATTGTTATCTGCAATGCAAATCTGACTGGAAGTAGGGGATCCTATTTACAAAGTGCTGCTATGATGTCGTCTTGAAGATGGGATATATCCAGGGACCTAGTACAGCTCGTTCGGGAGATTTGTAAATGTGGGGTTAGGCATTTGGGATGCTAAGTTTACTACTGGCGGCGCCCAAGTAATTACCATTTGCTATGCGTTCCCTTTAACACCTCACATACGATGGTTTTAAATCCTCATTCCGATTATCATACCCATTTGACTTTTCCTTTGTTTTGTAACAGAACATGTATATTGTTCTTCACGGTATCTGTTTTTGTCTGATTCTTTTTCTCAGACGATTCAATTGTGCCTTATTAATTTTGTCCATTTCTCATTGGTGTACTAAATCAAAGTAATATTTTGCGTTCTTTCCCATCACGAAGTGGAAGACGAAAACAAAATCTGACAGCTCAGAGATCTGTGATTCATTTGTAACGTATCGCTGCTGGATTTCTGAATTCGTGAAAGGGAATGTAATTGAAAAAATGGACCGATAATACACTTTATTGTTGAATCTTCTTTGCTCATCAGAGCGTTCTGCGTTTACAGACGTTCTGTTGAAAGCGTTTTGTAGAATTCAAAATCGACTTGAATTCTTTGTTATTGATGTACACGTAATATCAAACTAGGGCAGCGATTCCATATACGTTTTTGCGTTTGAACTTAAAATACATTTTTTAATATATCCGTCTTAGCTGAATATATCCGTCTTATACGGCATGAATTACGGCCGGTTCTCTTGTTTCGATAAACTTAATTGTGGATTATATTATAAAGCAATAAATTATGGAGTACAAATCGATATTCATGATGGATTTTTGTATTTTCAGTGGCCATTGGATTAATCGTGCAGCACATAAGGGAGTTGTTAAACTATCGCAATGGCAACGGACTGCAGCAACAGCGGGACCGTCAGATCGCGCTGCAGCAACAGCAGGCACACTTGGATGAGAATGGTAAAAGAAATCGACACAACTCAGATTCTTTTTTTACGCGACCTCATTAGATGATTTCGTAAGTCAAAAAATGATCTGGTTTCCTTCCCTTCCTGTTTCATACGAACCCCGTGGGCTATTTGAACTTTTGTGGTGGGATGTACACAAATGTATTAGTCGTGTTTTAGCGAACATCCCAGCTAGTCGGGTCTGATGGATCTCTTCTCCTTCTTTGCCGGAGGCCGTAATCACGTGTCGCTTAGACGGCCATCATGCAGTCATGCAGTGTGTTAATTGGCCGTCATCCACAAATGACGTAATGTAATTTGGGAGGGACTGATGATACTGTAGAAGTCGTTGTTGAGTTTCTCTTAGCTGGCTCGTTCTGCAAAACTTCATATAGAATTTCACATCTGTTTTCTTCCGAACATTATCCGCACTAAATCTTATCGTCTGCTCTATGAAAATTATAGGCTACCCGTGTTTCACCCAGTAACTGTTTAAATGCTCCCTTATTTGCATAATAAAAACAGAGGAAAATACCGAAAATGTGTGATATTTTGTGATCTATGTTTTAGTAGCGCCGTCCGATCAAAATACTCATATAGATGTGTTCAAACTGCCGATTTGAGTAGGGAAACTGAAATTGATATTTACTAGAACGGAATGTGGCAATCCTTAAAATTCAACAGAGCTAAAGCTATTTAACGGTGGTTCTTTGAATCGGATTTGCACTTAAGTGGGAATGTTTACGTATAAATAACTCGATTGGATCGTGGTTTTCTAAGAACATTAGACTATAACCTTAATCAAAATGCGAATGAAACACAAGCACAGCGTTATGGCGATGACATTTTTTAAAATTCCACGAGAAGCAATTAACTTGTTGCTCGTACGATTGGATACGTTAACGCGCTTTGTCACCTTATTTATAATATTACCGATCTGTACTAAAATTATTATAAATTCATTTTTACGTACGATGAGGAAAAGTTCCATTGTGAAAGGCAAAAATTCGTATGTTGAAGTCCTTCCATTACCGCATAAGGCATTCGTGTTTAAAAGCGACAAGAACATTTTCTTCCCTTTATCGATTTCGGATTGAAGAATTGGCTGTTTTTGTTTTGTTCACCTTCTAGGACGAAACGATCAAGCCCGACGATGATGAATCTACTGACGAACACATCGTTCGTATCGTGACCTTCCCATCCGTAAAGAGGGAAAAAAAAAGACATACCAAACCCTTCATCTACGTCGCTGTAAAATCTTTCTTTGCAATTTTATTTCAATCTACCCATTTTTCCATCCCGATTCGGAGGCCTCGGGTCTTATTTTCCGTGACCAAAATCATTTTCAAAAAAGGTGACAAAAAGATCAGTTTTTTTTAAAATAAATCATGTCAATTGTTCAATTTTTCTTGATAGAATGTTTCTTTGTTTTTAAAAACATTCTGATGATTTCTCTATTCGAATAAATGCAGTTGAACGGCGTTTATTGGGAACTATGCACAACCGCACAGGATAGCTCCTGTTTTTTCGTGATAATACTTATAGAGACTAAAATATACATAAAATTAAGCTTCATCTCGTTTCGTAGGTTCGTATTAATTGGATGTAAGTGCCGTCATTTTCGTCTATCGTCTTATTGTTCGGAAGCACTATATGCAATGCAGCAATGCGTATAAATAGTCCATCTTCAATTTGGGAAAATTTACCACGGGAACAAACCATTGTATTATACAGAACTATTTTTAAGCGTGCCTATATTGTTAGTTTTAAAAAATGTTTACACGAAAGCACTAAGTATCGTAATAGTTAATATGGTGGTTAAATTGTTCGTTTAAAAACAGTATAGGTCTACGATATTTCAATGATTTCAATATTGCGTATTGACGTAGCCTACCCTGAAAACCAAGTGCACTTGAACATCAAGTTCAACAGTAACGAAGCAATTATGTCGCCAGCATACAGAAACAGAAGCTTTGACGGTGTCGAGCTTCGCGAGTTCCTTGGCATGAAATGAAGCATGTCTAACCTAGGACGTGTTGCACCGTCTACGACGTTGCCCACTGACCCGAAGAGCAAGAAACCGTACACTATTTAGCTTTTTTCAAATTAATTTTTTACATTTGTCTGTTTGGTCGACCAGTTCCCTTGCCGTCCTGTTCCTTTCCTCCGTATGTTTGTAAAAGCACTACTGATTATTTCTCTGCCGTTTTCACAGGTTGAAAACGCTAAGAACAGAGGCTAATTAAATCCGATTAAATCGTTTCACCCTATATCAGCCAAAGGATTCCCAACTCGATGAATCTTACAAAAATCGTGTAACAAGAAATTGCGTAGAATGTTCCTGATTCGTGCAAAGATTTTAGTCCACAGTCCGTACAATATGACACAGATTTTCGGAACTCCCCAGCCTCTAGTCAGATGTGCTATATTTTTTATGAAAATGAACCAACCGATCGACGGCATGGTGCGACTAAAGATGGGCATGCAGAGTTTTTGTACAGGATGGAGTAGTAGATTGTACAGTAGTTAAACATTTTATCAGCTTTAACTCTTTATTGTCAATCATTGCGACGAACTTGTTTATTAAAAATGTAATGTTATGAAAATACAGATTTTATTGTTTAACTTTTTTTTCCACATGGGTTCACAACGTTGAAGCTTCTTTTGTATAAATCGGTGACATAACGCTGCTGAATGAGGGGGACTGTCACTCGTATCGTCACTGCATCTTTCATTTCCGCCAGAGAAGTATGTGACAAGTCAATAGACATGAAACACTATGTGCCATCGAACGCCATAAGAAGGGCTCCGCAAGCTGGCTACGCGTAGACAACAAAGTCAGTTGAAAGAGAAGGGATACAAAAATGTAATTATAGAAACGTGTTGAAAATGGTAGGCTGGTATCATCCAAACCGAGATTTTCCTGTTCCATACTGCCATCCGCAGCAAAAGGGCACTTCCGTAACCGACTTTCGATACTTTTATGTTTTGTTTTTTAAACAGTACTACATGTCTAACAGCCTAAGCTACAGTATAGACTGCAACGCGACTGCAACAGAGAAGGCAATCGTTCTCCGCTTTTCTGCTTTGTTTAATTTCCCTTTGAATGTGGGGGAACATACGACATTGTTTGTGTCCCTGAAGAGCAGTACCGTACCAAGCTTTGGTTTCTGGTTTGTATAATTAGATGGGGTAAGGAAATCCAATCCGAAACTGAGGCAGCGTGTTTCGTATAATTAGCGAGTGAACAAAAGATGTGATACACTGGAAGGCTTAATGTATTGTTCATGGGATCGTGAATGTTTCGAGTACGACAAGGTGCAACAAGAACTGTTTTGAAACATGTCAGTAGTCGCTAAGAAATTTACAAGAAAACAGAGGAAAATAAAACCATTTGCGTAAATAATCTGCTTTCCCTTGTGCCAAGGTGAAATAATAATCTGACGCGTAAAATATGCCGTTCTATTTCGAGTAAAGGCATCAGAATAATCTAGAAATTGCTACCGGGTGAAAATGTTAGCTACTCGTTATAGAAAAGCGGAGCATCATATAATTTCAAAAATAACTTAGAACCAAACAGTTGTGGACAGTTTTCGGGAGTGTTATGCCAACTGCATGAAAACTGCTAAAACATGATTAAAGTGGTGTTTGTGTAGGAAACGGAGGCAAACAACACGTTTTGGGTGGATTCTTGAAATCCTATATAGCACCTCGGCTTGCCATGCTTGGAAAATATGAACTCCACACTCGTTTGGGAAGTTAATTTGGCTTGAGCCTGTAGTAATAGCCGCTACCACAAGCATCATGACTAGTAGTTCGAGTGTCATTGAAGTTCTTTTTCTTTTTTCGTTTGGTTATTATGTTGTTTTTTTTACTGGCAAGCGGGGCAACTTGTCACTTTAGCTAATAACGTTTGCTTTTTTTAATAGCAATAATTCAGCCCACGCTGGAGTTGCTGAAGTTTCGAGCCTTTTTGCCAATTCCCAAAATTGGCTAGAGGACAGCAACGAACTTTGTTTCTTTAGCCCTCTAGCAACGGGTAGAAAATGGTGTCCCAAAAATGTACTAAAGAAAAATCCATACTGCGTAAAGAACTTCTCAGTGACCACAAAAAAAGCTACTGATGAGACATAGGATCAATGAAAACTAGACCTTACTAAAGTCTAAAGCCCTACCTTAAAACAATCGCATGATGTATAGGCCTACTTTTTACTGCATAGTTGCAGTGAAAATTTTAGAGAAGAAAAATCACTTTTCATATAATACTATTGAAGACACATACGCAGTTTTCAAATTCAGATAATGTGGTGGTCGTTGACTTTAGTCTTCCCTTTGTGATGTGAGAATTTTCCAGTGCCCAGACTGCTTCAGCTTCGTGCTTTTCTTCGAATTTCACTTTTGGCTGGGTTATCTATCGCTGGGATGGTATCCTAAACATTCAAAGGAGACGAATTGTTTTACAAACTTAATTGGTTAAAGTCTAGAGAAAAAAAAAAGAAAAAATAGATGTGACCTTGCATTTGCAATAGCCATAGCATACCTAAATTTTTGCGCATCAGAAACATGTGGATCTCCTTGAACGTAGGCCGGTCGTTATAGTTACACTTCCAACATTCACACATCAAGTCGTAAATCTCCTTGGGACAAAGGATCGGGCTGGCGAGCAACATCTACATAAAGATTATTGTTGAAAATAGCCGAAAATAGAATAAAACGAATTTGATAGAACTTTTGAAAATGTTAAAATTGATTTAAAAAGCTGATGAAGCAAGATTAAAATTTAAATAATTGATTAATTGGCAATAAGGCTTTCTAATCATACAACGTTATAACGGTGGCTAACCTCGTTGAATCCCGCTTCATGTTGTTGGTACTGCAATAACAAATTAAGCACTTCCTTGTCTGTTAGAGCCTCTATGGGCGGATCCCGAGCGAACGTCAGTATCTCCCACTTGGATATGAAAAAAAAATCAATAATTCAGTTACACACTAATCTTTGGCATTTTCAGTGTTTTATATTTCAAAAATCAGAAAATTCTTACCAGGAGGACGGCAAAAGACCAAACGTCGCTAGCTGAGCTATATTTTCCCTATAATGCGCATCGAAATCTGTTGATAGGTCCTGTACAGGTAAATTCCAAAACAATTCTTACCAGAGTAACACTTTCCCACGCCATCCATCTAAGAGGAACACATCGGCCGTCATCCATAGCAAAGTAATCGGCTGGATATCGTTTGCTACTAATGCCGAATGACGCAATTTTTACTCCGTAATTGGCTTCCACAAGACAATTTCTATACCAACCCCCCGAGAACGCGATGTTAAGTGTCTGCTATGCATAACAAATTATTTTTAATACCTAGCGGCCAAGTCTCGATGAGTGATTTCCCGAATTTCCAAATACTCCATCGCAGCCGCAATTTGCTTAGCCATATAGATAAGGCACCCGTAGCTATTTCGATTATTGACACACGTTCATTAAATAGAAATACATACGCCTAAAAAAAAATGATGGTATTATGCGGAACTCACCTAAGGCTCCTTTCACTGAGGGACGATGTTTCTGCGACGTGATCTTGCAGAAACTGGTACATATCGCCAACATCTCCGTAGGCATATACTAAAGAAACCCCGTCTTCGGCCTGTTTTAACGATACAATGCCGAGAAGCGGTAACAGTTTGTCGTGCTGCAGTCCGCGTAGCACTTGACATTCCTTATCCACGTCAACCCTGTCAAAATGTCAAAGACAACGTCAATCTTATTAAGCAATATCAAAATATCTTATATTGCTGCTTCATAAACTTGATGCGTTATATACGAGTTTGTCGTTGTGTTATTAGGGAGAGCGGTAAGCTGAACTATACGATCATTGTGTCATTACTTTGTCCAATAAGACGGGAAGTGACGAGTGAGTACGCTTGCTGTCGTTGAGTCATCAATCAGTTGACATAAATATACCTGCAATCACATACAAAAGCGGATTTGAGATTTCTTCCGACAACCTGAGCTTCACTATGTTACTGTTAGTTCTTTCTATTTCTCGTGATAGATCGATAAGCTGATATATAATTCACTATGTGCCTTAGCAACGGCATCGCTACCATAGTTACACACACCGGTGATTTCTATTATGAATCAAGTACCCGATGAAAATCGTTGATAGCCAACCTCGAGTTTTTTTTATGGAGAAAAAGTCAAACATTGTGATTTAATCTTATGGCAACTTGTTGTACCCTTTTATCTTATCCTCCCTTTTTTCGGATTTTATGTTTAAAAAAGGGAAATGGCGAAAAGATGATCAAACCTCAGCGCCGAATTGTCCACTCGATAAATGTTCAAGACGATTTAACGTCGCTGAAGGAATTTCAGCCAATCGTTTGTACGTGCAACGTGTTAATGATGGTTCATTTTGCTGCTGCAACAAGTCTGCCGTAGCGTAGAATCCGCCCATGTCGGAAGAAAAGAATGGAGGCATTTCGTTGGCAGAATTCGAAATGCAATTCATATGCGTGTAGAGCCGGGACATGAAGGAGACGTTCATCGACGGCGACGTGATCGTGTTACGCTCAGTTTGAACTAAATGGATCGGAATATCGTAACCCTGTTGGGCTATAAAAAATAATCAGTTAAAAGACGATTTCTAGTTCTTCACTTCTTTTTTCATTAGACTATATAATATAGACTTTATAAAAATCCAATTGCATGAATTTCAATGCACACTATTTACCTGGCGCGATTTTCCTGATTGAAGGATCTGACATCATTTCCGGCTTCCGACTTGAGCAAACAGAGCACGAGTCGTCCGAGAATGGCTCGTTGTAAACAGTTGAAGAATTTTCTGTAGAGGAGCCGTTTCTACCTAAATCCGTTGGATTGAGCTGACCAATGGGGGAGTAGATCGCCGTCTCGTAATTGGAATCATTGTGCGTCCCGAAATGTGGATCTAGTTTGTTGTGTTCTGCAACCAAACCCAAATTCTGCTCAGAGTTGAAAAAGGATCAGAATTCGATAAATATGATGTATACCAACATTTTAGTGTTCAACGTAAAACAGGAGGCTAGATTACCGGGTTTGTTCTTCCAAACGGCGGAGAGAGAACTGATCGACCCACAGTTTGTCTGACGTTATGTACGCTTCTCGAAATGATGATGGCGAGTGCGAGTGCCAATGCAACGATGATTGAAGTCATGACTCCGATAATAATTCCCGTATAACTTTCACTTTCACCCAAAACTGGAACGGAGAAGCAAAAAACACATGCAGTTGACTGTCCGTTTAGATTTCGCACCTCTATACTCCCAATTCAATGCGTTATTTAAACATTGAATTTAACTAATTTGTCGAACTCACAAGTACCGATGACAAATTCAGAATTAAAATGACTCTGCAACATTGCTGATAGTCAATTTAAATACAGAATTAAACATGGCTACGAAGACGGGAGCAGCTGTCAACACATTCGGAATTAAGAAATAGTCTCGTGACTTACCATTGTCTTCGATTTCTGACGTTTTGATGTGAGCCACTGCGTCCCGCTGTAAGAATCCCTCGTCCGTTTGGCGCCCCCTGACTCGAACGTCATCACTAAAGTTTCCATCGATTTGTTCTGCACCAGACGGACCGAAGGAAGAAGATACGATTAAGACTTGAAACTTTATAAGTTATAACTTCATCCGTTAAGACGATCGCCTTTTTCTTTTCAAAAGTTTGTGCAAGACTTTTGGACAGAATTTGACACTATATACGTATATAGATCCAATATTGTTTGGGATGAACAAGCCTTTTTGTAAGCCAAACGTAAAGCTAAATGTCTGATGTCATTTCTTTAAAAATCAAACACATTAAATGAGGATAAAGTTGTGTTTACCAGACGTAAAGTACAACTCCGAGATGACAAGCCACTCCGCGGCGAAAGTAAATTGTAGTTTAAGATACCGCGCCTGTAACCAATTCATAATGGCCTCTTAATCAATTTTGCAAAATGGAGATTATTCAGTGAGTGAACTGATGCGACAAAAGAATGTGATGGGAATGCTTGATGGAGCGTAACAATCCAAGAGGATAGGCAATTATCTAGAAATTTAGAATGGTACCATTTTAAAGCCGAGATGGATCGATACGTTGCGGGCATTGGCCAGGAAACGGTCGGGCATGTAGGAATAAATGACGCTGCTACTGGAAGGAAACTGGCGACCACCAATGCTGAAAAGAACTCGCAACTCCGAAAACACCTGAAAAAAAAACGATTAAAAATAAAATGATATAACAGAAAATCGTTAATCGTTAAGAGCGCTATAATTGCTATTAAATATTAAGTGAATCAAAAGGAAAGGCAAATTTGGCTTTTATATGCTTATTTAATCAATTCAATTATAGAAGTTCTAGTGGACAATAGCGAGGTCGTCCGTTTCGAACAGGAAAAACAAACAAAGCTGATGAGATGACTAATTCAATTACAGCTCTGACGATGCTGGAGCATAGGCTATATACTATCGAGTGGAATCAGCGTATAGGTGAATAGTTACGTACACGGCTAATGTTAAAGCATCCGTATAACTCGAATAAGTCTGTTCACTTTCCCCTATGGCTTAGCTTTAAACGAAGGGTTGTCGCACTCATTCCACTATAAAATGAGATTTAATCGAAAGGAAACCCCACACCATTTTTCTTCTCCACCTTGCACATCGATCAGGCTTGCTGGCTCTCCACCATTATACACAAGCAATACCTTTGCGGCGAGAGAGGGGGGGGGGAGAGTTAGATAGTTGGGCGTGATGGGCATTGCTCAGGTCTTTGTGAGGTAAAATCAATAGAGCTGCATTGTATAGCATGTAGAGCGTGACAGGGTCAGCAAAAAGCACGGTGCGCACGGAAAAAAAAAAATAGCTTGCCTAACCCACCTGGATGTTTTTGTGGTAGTCGTTGTTAGCAAAGACATCGATTCGCGAGAAGTTACGGACCCCCTGGAATTCGAAAGTCAGTTCTAAGGGGCTGAGACGAGGTGCGTTCGTTTTATTCTGCCAGCCGACCCATTCGTAACCTGTTGTCAAATAAAAATAGCCACGTACTATGTATTTGTTATGATTGCGCCAAAACCACCGTAGCTCCTTCATTGTAGAACCAGCTGACGGTATTCATGAGTTGTGCTTTGATAATGGGAAATGGGACGCTTCACAACTTAATCTTACCAAAATCATCGACGCCATGACTTCCAATGCGTCCGTCAGTGAGCTGGCCTAACCCACCTATCGAAATAAAATATGTTAGTGATCACCAAATATACTTGTTGAATGAAGAGACTTTCTTTGTGTCGGATTCAAACTAATAAATTGTTGCTTACCCTTGAGAAATCCATTTTCTATTATTCCGTCATAACTTTCATCGATTAGGTCAACGCTTCGGAAAACATCGCCTTGTGGAGCTGAATAGCTAACAACTCCTTCTGTTTTAATAAATGTTTTTACATGTCGGTTGTGCATTGGCAAAATGCGTTTACCATAAGAATTTCAATAAATCTAGCTATATACCTCTTGAAAAGTTATAATATATTATATATTATATAACGGATAAATTAATTAACGACTGAAAAAACAACGAATGATCATTGGTAAATCGTCGCTTAATAAACCGTTTTAATTTAAAGACCACCTAAACAAGGAAATCCAAAAATCACAAGAAAGCACTATGGCCGTAAATAGGTGTACTGTTAAAAAAATCTCGATTCCTGTAGAAGCTAGAGGTATAACGAACTTTATGGCAAAAAAAGAAAAACGGAGAATTTTTACCTGCAAACTGACAGCCGGAAAGCTCCAGACGAAGGCAGACCTTAAATTTCATCAATCATAAAAAGAATTCATGGTTATAGTAGCCTATATAGAGTGCAAATATAAATATGCCTGTTACGCACTGTTCTACGATGTATAGAATGCGGGACGATCCGGATTTTGGTTGCGAGTATAACTGGGCTTAAATCATTCCATGTCACCATGTAGGTGTTGGTATTGCCCGAGAAAATCTATGCGTAAAAACACGGTTAACGTGCTGGTATCAAATGGCGAAGAATTAAAAAAAAATATATTTTTTCTCATACTTCAACACCCGTTTGATTTCTATAGCGGACCCAGCGTTCCATTCCGGGTCGCCAATATTCGATTTTAAAGTGTTCAACGTACTCCTGACCCTGTCCATTGCCGAAGCGACCCTTTCAAATTATAAGACAGATTAAGTACACTCAATCCCCTTTCATTCTCTTTCCAGTGTTGCCTCATATCACCTGCGTTTGAATAGCTGAAATGACGTGCATCGTTTTCAGATCGATTTCGATCCATTCTTTGACTCCACGCATCACTTGCTGTTTGGGACACCACGCTCCTCCATTTTTGTCCTTGTTTAATCTGATTATTGTGAATAAACATATATATATATATATTTTAATGGCCGCAGAAGGTGGTTTAGTACAGCTATAAAAAAAAGGCAAGGACGCCAAGAATGATCTACGTTTCTTGCTCGACATATGTACACGGTAAGACCAAAAGTTTCCGGAAAAGAGCACTTTGTTGATTTACGGGCATTTGTACATACAGCCATGTACTGTACGTATAAAAAACCCCAAAAGGCTACAGGCGATTTTCGTGATAGGTGTAAGCTTATAGTAAAGAATTCGCAGAATGGACGTAGATTAAAGATAAATGTGGGCTACGGGTCCGTTTTATCAGTAGACTACTCATAGCGCCATTTCATTAATAGTTGGATTTGATCCACGCAAATCCAACCGTTTACAAGCAAGACAACAAATTCGATTACTTGGGACATTCTGGGAGGGCTACGTCAGAATTGTTAAAAATTGAACAAAGGTAAGGAATGTAACAATCGTATGTACTATAAACATTGTTGTCCAAATATTTGTAACCCCTAGCTATATGGGGTTACAATGTAGGCTATATGGGTGCGGTACTGTGCGAAATTTGGTATGTGTTTTGGCTCAATTGTCTTGTCACCTCGCCAACGCACAAATAACAATTAGAGCATTAAAATGTTGATGTTACTGAGCGAGTAAGTACGCATACGTTAAGCGATATTACATTACGTTCTCGTTGTAGGTTGTTAAATGTACAACGTGGAACGCATTTAAATAATCGTCAATATACAATGGCGCACATGATTCTCTAGACCTACCGGGCGAACTGAGGTCCGACGTTGCTGGCATCGTAAGATGAACTGGCCGTGATGGCCACATCTTTGATGTAGCCCGATTCAAGACCGAGCGATGCGTTGCACGAATCTATAGAAAATCACACGTTATTGAAAATAAGTAAATTCATCCTTTGATAAGCGACGCGAATGCCGGCACATGCATTCCAGCATGCAATTTAATAAGCTTATATAAAATAAGTGGATTTGAAAACTAGCATGATCTCATTCAATTTCTGTCGGCGCCTCTTATTTTTACATGACAGACAGCAGATATAAAAATATTATCATCAGTTTACAAAAAAATTGTTTTTTTTAGCCGTTCAAAATTAAAAACCAAACGAAACGATTGGGTAGAAAAAATAAACGGTAATGAAGTTTAGTGGAAAAGACGTGATCAATTTTTCCATCTTCAACAGTCTAGGTTTGAAGCCTAAAGGTGTCTGCAGTAATTGCCAGTTAACCGTGTCTGCAAGCTGTAGGTCTGAGTCATCATGACAGATGCAATAATTGCCCCGCCCCCTCTCTTCAACCACCCTTATTCCCGCAACAAAAATGTACCTAAATTGAGAGCGAATGACTTTGAAGCTGCAGAGAAGACGACTACCAAGACAGCCAACTTATGCATCGTCGCTAATGAAGATATACATGTAGACGCGGCGTGGCACATCTCCTTGCCAAAATTAAAGGTGATCTTCCATGGCGGACATGTAAGATGTATCGGTCCTGGTCCTTCTCGGGTCCTAAAGACAACATCGTGAAATCCTATATCATTTCTCTACATCAACGTTGTATACAAAATGATATAAGTCAGTCATTACATCGTTTACAAAGATCCAGCCAAATTTTTGCATAGCCTAGTAACAAATTTCATGCCTCTTTTGTGCCCCTTTCTGGAAAAATGTGAATTCGAAATCAATCTCCTAAATTTCGGACAACCTCCAACACGCCAGCAATCTGAAGAGTGATTGTATACAGCAACAAGGATCGTTTTTTTGTTAGTAGTTAAGTCGTAAATAATCCATAAAATTGAAATAAAAATAAAAAACGCCTGTAATAAATGTAAATAGTCGATGGACATCCTACATTGCCTGCATGCTAAATAATTGATTTCCTATTGGGAAAATTGTATACCAAGCAACTGACGATTATTGAACTGGGACTATCTGGAAATTACGATTGCATGATCCTCATGTCCAGTGGCAAATTAAATCGAACACATTATGTGAGTTTTGCATGTTGGATTGGCTCATCACTAGGTGAACTATTTTACTTTCAAATCAAAAAGACCAGCGACATTTTCGGAAAAACAAAGGTAATTGGCCCGTATTGGCAATTTACATGGGGGAGGGTTTGGTCGTTGTAGTGATGTAGTGAAATACGCAGAAGAAAACCAACAGGGCTTCAATGCAGACGGGCATATGCCGTACTAGATTGTGGTTGGACAACATTGATCCAACGGCACAGCGGACGTAATGAAACCATAAGACGTGAAATAATGTCTGGTCGGGAACTCTGCGAGGGCTCAGACGACAACCAAATGGTATGAAAGGGTTAGAGCGATACAGGTCAGATGTTGCGTCAGCGGCTGGCAACGCTTTATATGTTCTTTTATAGGGAATGCCATTGGTGACTTCACTATCGGTATGCAACATGGTCTGACTGTGCTGTAGCAGTTTACATCAATTGCGTTTTAAAAACGGATGGAGCTGAAGGTATTAAAATAGTAACGCAAAAGGCGAAGATTAAATATTCATAGGCGGTAAGTGCGGTGGAGTTGGCTTTATTTGTCCTTATTTATGTCTCACCCAATATAAATCTTTCGTTTCTTTGATTTCGTTTTAGGAGTGCAGCAACGTCCATGACTTTGTTCGTTTTACAGTAGTGAATTTTCCATAATTTCGCCAAATGACGTCTCGAAATAAGGCGATTCAAAGATATAGAAGCAAGCAGCAAACCATACGTAAGAGAGCGACTGGCGATGTTATTTATGCCATTAATTCACTCCTACTACAAACGCCCACGATTCATCACTCTTGACAGAAGCGCAAACGAGTAACAGCTCTGCTATGCAACCTACCTGATCAACAGTCGACACCTTTGAAGTCTTCGTTTGGATGAAAGTAGTTTGATTTCTTACGGTACCACTTTTTGCATAAATCTTTTGGTAACTTGTCGTTCAGTAAACGTCTAAAATAAACACGGAAAGTGGGGGTAAAACGAGTTTCCCTAGAAATTGAAATGTTTTTCCAAAAATTCACGGTTTCACGTTTCCATAAGATTGAAGAAACTGTATTCCCAAATGGAACTGTGCCGAGAAAGTGAGCAAGCGACGAAGCATAAAACGAGAACTAATCAGTCGTCAAAGTAGAATTCCTTATATATAAATACTGAGCAGGGGAAATAAAATCCACACGCACGTCAAGAGATCCCCACACGGAAAACAGTGGACACTATACACGGATGGGTTGTTGTCGGTTGCGTGTCGGGCTTTCAACTGGAAGCAAGTGCAGCGCAATGCAGGAATAAATGGGAAAACTCGACGATCAAACTTACATGGGGAGCAGCTTGAGAAACGAATATAAGAGAGAGGGTGGAGAAGGGGATCCACGGCTCGTTCGGTAAGGCAGGAACTCGGGACTGTGGCCTATTGGGACAAGAGAGGCACATCATTTGAGTTTTGCCCTTATATAGCCCGCCGGGCCCCAAGACGTGCAGCGGATATAAGATGGGATTTCTTCAAACAAGCGCTAACCCCGGAAATGGAAACAAAAGGTTACTGACGATGTCGATCAAGACAAAAGCCGAAGACGAAGAGAGAAAATAAGCGACTATTTTTCGATTCGCCCACATCCCTGATAACAGAAGTGAATTTGGCGCTATAAGTAAACCAAATTGAGTCGCGCGTTCAACCCATCGACGTCTAAATGGGCGAATAATAAGATTGTTCACAATAAACGAACTGCCATCCATAGCAAGGTAATCGTTTTCTTTACAATCGATGACGTCTCTGTATGGGGGGAAGAATTGTATTGACGCCTTATAACAAAAAAAAAGGCATTAAACTGATTGTGTGCCAACGGTTTTTCTTGAATCACTATGGCCTTCAAGCTTTTCTTCATTGACTATAGTTGCGGACACGAACAACAACGTAAGCGGATCACGTGTGCTATTATTCCTGAATATAATTGTGGCATGAAACTGTCCACCCGTTGGCATTTCCAGGTGAAGAACCGATCGGAGAGATGCTGGGAAGAATTGGGAAAAAAATGAGAACTATAGGCTAACAATAAGTCTGTACATTCTTACGGCACTTTCTTGCGTGTATACAACAATAGCTGACGAATACTTTCATTCCTCGATCCCCTGTATATGTCTTTAAATGCATCTACTGCGCATCGTGATGGCATCCAAGGCTTTTAGTTTGCACATGTCCTCGTTCGTTTTTCTCCCTTAGGGGAGAGTGGGGCTAGTTGGTAGGAGGGCAAGTTTGCAATTCTTAATTTAAAAGAATTGTGTGCAAGCGATTTTATTGAAATAATTCGTGGTCAAAGATGTTTATAGTGCGCACCTTTGTGCAAAATTTCAAAGCTTTACCGCAAATAGTTTAGGAAATAGAAATTAATGAAATTTTTTTCATCAATTTCACAATAGTTGCGCGCTCGGTATTCATCTATTATATCATTACCTGGTACGCATATAATTTTTAAAAATATGAGTATTATAGGAAATTTTGTCCTCTATTGAACTGTAACAATGGATTTGTTTTAATCAATTATAAATTAGTAATAATCTTCGTAATTTGAATACAGCCTGGGTCGGGGCAAGTTGGCAAATTTCAACATGGGGCATGTTGGCATATGAATCATACATGCATGGGTATAGTATTTTTATTTTTTGGATTTAACGCTATTAATGGTTATATAAGCTATCACAACTCATTTCTGAGTTTCCCACGCTGAAATAACTACAAAATTTTCATTATTGTAATGTTATTCTAGTTTGTTTACAGCATCAATTTTTGACTGAAATTCCCATTTGAAATACATGGGGCCAACTTACCCCACCACCACTGCCAACTTGCCCTGTTAGGGGGCATGTAGACACTTTTTTTTTTTCGTGTTTGAACGTTGATTTCGATATGAAATCTTTAACGTAGATCAAATTAAAAAATAGCACGAGAAAGCTGGTTATCTGAACTTTCTTTTACATGTTTTCGGATGTCAAAATTTGAAAAATTAAAGAAACGAGAGAAGAAAATAAAAAAATTGTACCAACTAGCCCCACCCTCCCCTAATTAAAATTTACGTAGGGAAAAACTGAAAACACAGATACAGCGCTATAAATTCCGAAAACCGTACGCCACTTTAATGCGCCAAAAGCATGAAATGATCCAAACAAGAGCAGAGCATTTTGTTAAAGCGCGCAGAGGAAGATAAAATCCGTCCCATCCCGCGTCCAAATAGCCTGTGCACCCTACTGGAGTTGCTTTCTTCTCTTTTTATTGAAGCAGTCACGTTTTATGCAGTTTCAGGTAAGGAACTGCTCGGCATAGTATTTAATTTATAATGGACGTTGAACTTACTCATTCTAACCCTACAAAAGCAAGGATGTAAAATTCCATCGCGGTGGAAGATGCCCGCATTTTCTACGAAAACGTTTGGTTTAAAACGTAGAGGAGTTGCAAAAGAGTTATGTGATCTCACTGATACCTTTGGCTAGTTTCGTTGATCTTTTATTTTCATATTTAATTGTATCTAAAAGGTACAACGAACCAACCAACTGCAAAGAAAGCGCTGCTAAAATTAAAAATTAAAAAGCCCATTTAGGCTTTTCCCGTTGCTTGTTGAATAGAGTGGTCATAAATGGTCAACCAGGTTCGAATCATCAAATAATTCAGTTCTTCACATCAAATTGCGATGTGCAAAAGAAACCTACGAACAGCTAGGAAGACTTGAAAATATTTATAGTCCACCGTCGATTGATTGGCGGCGATGTCCAGTTTCAGATCACCAAATGGATAGCCTATACATGAATGATAGTGATGTGAAAGCTGGTCAATTGGAATATCTAAAGAAGATCCATAATATCACTGCATTACATCATAAAACATAGACTACTAATGTAGTTGCTGCTTGTTATCGGTAAAATTCCACAGGCAGGTGAAGCTGCCCCATTTCTAGAAAACACTGCGGAGACACAGAAGAAGGTGATTGCGTTCCTTGTATTTAGACCGGGATCAGTTGAACTTTTACATCGGCAAACAAGTTTAACAAATAATCAAGACTTCGGTTCAGCTCGACCAATCGGGACTAAAGGTGCTGTGTTCGATGGCTAACACCGATGTCTTTTGCGAATTCAAAAGTTTAAAAGACATTGGGTATAGGCTAACGAGAAATACACAAAGGCCTCGTTTTCCGCATCAATACTGGAAAGCATAGATGCATAAAGTCTAATATCCAATACGAAGGGTAGTCGTATAATCATGGCCTACCAATATTGATCAACTATACAATGCTAGTCGTGAATTTTTCAAATGGCTTTGTATTTCCAGAGAGCAGCGCTGATCGATAACCAGAAAAGTTGTCTGTGAACTTGTCAGTAGTATTCCTCCTTGTTCCAACAAACAAGCGTTGGAGAGAACAAAATATATTTCAATAAACAGAACGAATGGTAAATGGCAAACAGTGCATCTAAATCTTATTTGGCGATGACGCAGAGTCCCGCTCTCGGAATCATCAATGTCAAAACATTTAGTCGTGTAGAATCCTTTGATAAAATAGAAGCATGCCCAATCTATTTTTCCAAGAGACACGACTCGCAAAGTTCCACGCTTTCGAATCATACACCAAACAAACCAAGAAAAGATCAAAACCAACTCCCCCGTCGATTCTTTATAAACTTCGCGAGCGCTTGTTTTATGTATGCCGTAGATGCGAACCCGTTTTGACAGGAACAGAAACAAGACTAAATTACAATTTCATCTAGTTTTAACTCTAAAACGTTGTTCTTCTTCGAAATGTTTGTTCTCAGCCTCTCGTGATCGCCTACTAGTTTCTCGCGCTCCGCAGTTTGTTCCTATAGAAATGTGTGCCCTATCGTATTCTTTTCTTTTCATACAGGGACAGCACTAATCAAAGTTGGCTATCTACCGACCCGCAGAAGCATAGAAAAAAAAAGTCTTTAAAAAGAAAAAGAAAAGAACGTCAAGTGACACAAGTGGCGAATGGCGAACCAAATCATTTCGTTTAGTTGTTGTCCGAGTGAAGTGAACACCGGCCTCCTTTCTACAACAGAGCTGTAAAACACCAGAGTCCTTGAGATTTCGACAAGGACACTCAAATGAACGGTGTACGTGATCAATGCACAGTTTCGCCTAAAAATTTTGCATGTTCTAAATTCAAAGGGGCCCTTACGTAAGTTCTCTAATAGCACGTTTTGATTCAAATCGTGTGTGAGGCCAATCACTCTTTTGTTCCATGTGTCTCCTGTTCATCTCACGTTTTCGTCGTTCTATAAACGCTCTACATCCATTGATTATGTATATTCTTTGATCCTATTGAACAGTTGGAAAGTATGTACTTTGAGTATCACAATGGCATTGAGCTGTTTGATATCGAGTGCCATTCGACGTAGAACGAACAGTTTGATTTTATCTTCCAAAACATGAAGAAAAGTGGCATAGGAAAATAATTAAATTCAAAAATGTGTAAATGCCTCGAAACATTTTATAAACAATTTGCGATACATTTTCGTTCAAGGTTTCCTGCCTAACTCAAGGGAGACAAACATTTGTTGCACAATTTTTCTCGCCTACCACTTGTCAGTTGGGAAGACTTTCTTACATTTTACATCTTATAGAAGAATGGCAGCTACAATGAATTAATGGTGGGTCGGCTGTGTGGGAACCAGTGCAACATTAGCCCTCTGCCTTTCGTTCCCAAATTTTCAAACCCTTCATGATTTATTATCATGCATTCATCGCGCGCAACCGGATCTTCAGTGACAGATCAAAAGGCGAAGACTTGATAAATCACGAATGATGTTTTTGATAAACATCCATTACCCAAGTGACGGATCGGTTCCGCAGGTGGCGCAAAACTATTATTCCGCTGCAGCGCGCAAAACAGAAAATGTTGATGTGGTTAAAATTAGACAAAAGACTGTGTATTCGATGTAAACCATATGACAGAACAATACGTTAATACGACCCGCTCTTCATCCATTTCGATTCGCAATTTTCCCCTTGACCCTGCTATACAAGTTGCGGCCTATAAATTTTTGTGGAAGCGTTTTCAGTAGGTGGTCTCTTTTGGTTCCGGTGGGTAGTAGTTGGCACTAAACAAAGATGAAGAAATGAGTCAAAGAAACATAGCATTCCACTTTTTTCTTAAAACATCACTATTGATTAATTGGTTAAAGTCAGAAATAGTTGAAAGAAATGTTTAACAGTTTAAATTACCAAGCTGGCACGTTCTCTGGTGCTCCACAGGCGCCAATAGCCTTGTCGAATACCGTCCTAGCTCCGCAAACCTGCAGGCGTGGTTTGTTTCCCTCGACGCAGACGAAATATCGGGCGCAGTCACTCTGATTAATTTGATTTTAAAAAAGCAATTCCATTTTTTAAGGTGCTGATTGAAAATTAAACGTCTAACGGTGCCATTTGATTACCGGGTGGGGGTAGACGGGGTTGGTGGAAGCGACGTATTCATCAACAGCGGGGCACTTGAAGCCAAGGAATGCTATAACATTCACATTCAAGCAGAATCGGTTAAAATAAAAAAATCACCGAAATTTGTAAAACTATGTTAAAATTGTTCAGCAGCGTTGAATATTGAGAAAAGCTCAAAAATTTATACCTTCGACATCGCAAGTGGGCACTTGGTCTGGCCATTCGCACCGCCAAAGGGTTGGGTGCCAGGCTAATCCTTCGGGACATTTGAATTGGTGTTCAACTCCATCGACGCAGTTGACGAAATCTCCGCAGCTGTCTCCGATCTTGAACATGCCCCACTTTCTGGCACAGTTACCGTACGATTGAGACGCGGCTATCAACAATCAAATCAAAACGCAAAATGTTATCGCCCAATCAATTCCAGTCATATCAGACGTAATTGACATTTGGACTTACGAGGTTCAGTTCTCTTGCCGCAGTCGACTTCAGTGGGGTAGTCGCAAGGGTAGCGGAAAGCGGCAGCTTTTTCGTTCACCAAAAGACCATCGGGGCAGGTAACCTCTTCGGCAACACCGTCACGACATTCAAAAAACTTGTCACATCGAGAGGCATCTGGGAAATAGCCGTTCGGGTACGGGCAAGTATAGGCTAGAAGGGAGAGAGGGATGAATCGGAAAATGTAAACTGAAAGAGCTAAAACAATGAATGAAAACAGACGAGAAATACCTTGAGCGCAGGCGAGAAAAGCCAATGTAATAACAAGCTGCAACGCGGCCATGTCTTGTAAGAATGAGTACGTTGAGGTGTTGTTCACTTGCGAGTCTTCCACACACTGGTGCTGAGTTAAGTCCACAAACTGCAGTTGAATGCAGTTTCTCGAAGGTTTTTAATAAAAAAAAGGGAAAAGAGAAAGGTTCGCTACTCCGAACGAACGATGACGTTCTCCATAAAGGTTAGAATGTATGAAGTCTGGAGAAGGGAAACAAACGGAAAAGGCGCCTTTCACATTGGGCGAGAGACTTGAAGAAGTTCCGTATACACTCGCCTAACAATCATTTGCCAATCCCTATTATTATACGAGATATCATAAGCCGACGGAGAACGAAGAAAAAAAACCCACAAACAGCCGAATGAATTCTCAATTTCATATTCAAGGACTTCACGAATGCCATCGTCTTTGTTTCTGGATGAAAAATTATTTTCCTTTAGGCTTACTTGGCCACGAAAGTTATAACAACACTCATAGTAAATATATCAGTATGATTTTGACAATGAATAGACGTTTAAACCTTTTTTGGCCAAAAGAAATACGTAGACTTTCATGGGTGTGTTCCTTGAACGTTTTCGATTTCAGTGTGCGACGTCTTGCATTTTCGAGAGACTTGGAAGACACTGGCGCGTCACCTTCTGCGCTGAGTGAAAGTAGTCAAACCGGTCAGAAGCGAATACGCTGAGGGGAAAACGTGGGAAACGATAGACAAAGAATTCCTTTAATTCATGATTTCTAAAAACAGAGCTATGGTTTTATTTTGTGAATCAGTGAGGTTCTCATTCACCGGAGGACGGAGAGCCAATAATATGTAACACACGTCAATTACATTAGAAAATACGCGGTGACCGCACCTAAAGCTGAATTTTTGCAATTGCTTTGCCTTCCCGATGGCCAGTTGTAACTGATTGCCACGCCTCTGTTGGAAAAGCTTTCTTTTTCTTTTCAAGCAACGAGTTCATATTGGTTCACTTAAAAAAAACGCGCACGAAACAATCGCAAGGCAGTCAGTTAGTCGAATATAGAATTTTTTACTGCAAACGAATCAATTGATACAGCAAACTGGCGCAAAAAGAAAAATGCAACAAGACAATGGAATGACTGAATAAAAACGCTAGTCAATGCTCAAGAAGGAATTGAGCGGAATGATAAGGTCTGTGCTAAAGTAGGCCAAATAGATTGGCTCCCCTAGACAAACGGCGCAATGGTTGCGGGCTGGATTTCACCGTCTGTTCTGACTCGGCTTTGGCAGACACCGTTCCAGCTGATGGTCGGACAGCTGAGTTGTTGATCTTCCTAGATGAGAGACCTGGCGAGACAGAGTCATCGGAAACGCCATCCTCCTCAATCGGATCACCTTCGCCATACCACTTTTCACTGTGTCAAAACGTCAGTTTAAAAAAAAGAGACATTGGTACTTTGTTTAGTCCCACTGCGGGGCCCCATTTAGACGATGGTTGCTAAAACTTACCAGCCACGGACATTCTGAGGCTCATCACAGCGACCAGACACCGGATTAAAGACCAGTCCGAACGTACATCCTCCGAGGCTAGAAGAGAAGGTACAGATTAAAATCTATTTTTAGAGGAATCTTATTTTTAGGTAGAAACGTTTAAGTATAAAGCAAAACACGTACCGTGGCATTCCAGTCAACAGGCACATGTAAAAATGCCGGCAGGAACTAATGGCAAAGCCATCCGATAAAGTTAAACTGGATTTAAAAAAAAGCAAAACAATTTTTTTATGATAATTTATTACCTTGGATGGGCGAGGCGATCGTGATCACCGAAACGAAGGACGGTGGGATTCGCCCCAATTCCAATACTGGGACACACGAAATTTAGGAACTCTGTAAATTGAATTAATTCCGTTGTATTAAATTACGAACTACGTGTGGGAACGAAAAAAATGCCTCTCGCTCGTTTATGCGACATCAACTTACGGGAGGCGCTGCAATTCGGCCTGTTTGTTTGGTCAGCGTGAACGCAGGCTCCGACTAACGGATCAAAAATAACACCAGGTGGGCACGCAATAAGAGATTCTTGGCCGTCGGTGCAGTGATAGAACTGAAAAACAACGATAATCAGTATACATTTGTAAATGATTGGAAACGGATACGGTTTCTAACAAAAATTTCAAACAAGGCCGATAATAGGGATTTACCTTGTCGCAAGATCCGGGCACTGGGTACATTCCGTTACGACGTGGACAATTCAAAGTTGAGCGAGGATTTTCTAAAAAAAAAAAAATAGAAATAAATCAGCTTGTTACAAGAATATGAGCCCTGGTTATACACTAGTCTATAAAAACTCTAGAAACTGGTCTTAATTTTTTTTATGACCTTTATCTAGTTCATCAAAATCAGCACATTTCGCTGAACTAGATGTAGGTTACGAAAAAGGAATAGCAGTAAAAGGGCTACAAAAGGTGATTGCACAACGACCTTGAAGCTTGTTCTAACGGTTCACTATTGATCGTCAGATGGAAGCAGCGTACGACTCGGTCAAGGCCCGCGAAGTTGTTCCCTTACTGATCAATGATATTCAAAAAAAGGACTAAACGCAGAATAATTTTTAAAGCAGTGTCGCAAAGAGAACGAAAAGAATTGATGGTAACATTCTAGCTATTAAAATCCACACAGTTTTCCAGTTCTTCCCCTAACCAATTCTATGCAAATTAAGACTAAATAAATCAAAATGAAATAATAATAATAAGCAATTACGTTGTTTTGTCCTGCTGCCACATTGGACTGCATGGGGTAGTTCGCATTTTTCCTTATCGGCGTCGAACACAAGCCCATCGTCACAAAATTCTTCGGTTGCCTAATTACACGTGTAATAAGAATGTCAATTAAAATTGCAACAGGTTTTTTGTTAACGATTTGTCCCCGTCGAAAATGCTTACCGTTCCATCTTGGCAAACGAAGTATTTATCGCAGAATTCTGTATCGGGCAGCATGTAGGGTCGATGACTTCGTTCGCATAGAGGAGTCCTCACCGTAGCAGCAGCTAAAAATAAAAAAATGTGAAAAATGTTACCAAACACCTTATGAAATTGATAACACGTTGTCTGTTACACACCAATGCAACTAATGAAGGTGGTAATGACAAGGAGCGTTTTGAACCACATCTCGGCGAATGATGCAATTGATGAATGATGCGTATTGCGCATCTCACCCCATTTTAAATAAGATTTCTATGACCTTCGAATCAAGGCTGTATGTTTCATTTAGGGAGTTTGAGGGTGCATTAAAGCGTAATCGCTAAATGCGAGCCTACGCATCCGATTCCACATGTGAGCAGAAGCGACACGAGACTAGGAGATTATTTTTCGACCTTGTTTTACCTGCGGGAATTCATATTTTATGAAGGGTGCGTGTTTTTGTCATCGGCTCGAAGATCCATCCAACAATATTGGCTCGGGGGCAAATTTTTAGATTTGGAAAAACCTGCGCTATTCTTCAACTAGATGCCAAGTCTCGGAAAAGATTCCAGGCTCCAGATTCATGAAGGGAGGTGAAATGCTGCACTTCCACAAATCCATTTCATCGCCTTGCTTGGTCAGAAGGTAGTAGCTACCAAAATTAGCTCAACATGCAGAGAAGGCTTCATCTGTTGTTACTCGGAGCGGTCGTTCTATGTCTCTCAAGGGTTTCATCGTCTCAACTTCAGCGAGGTATGAAATGCTGTCAGAATTAGCCGCCGAATGTAACCTAAAATGTAACGCAATTTCACTAGATTTATGGAAGCTCGTGCCAGGTTTAGTCGAATGCGTTATACGGTATATTTTGATTTTTGAATTACTTTTTGTTCATTTACCTATCAAAGTTGATAATTAATACTTTGTAATAATTACTTTTTTACGTCAGTCCGCGACCATACAAAATCGCTGACAAGAACCAGGTAAATATTCGCCCCGCATTGTCATTCATGGTTCCATACCTGTAATGTATTTCTTCCATTCGTTTAATTGTTGTTATTTTACAGTGCGATAAGTACTACATCTGCGACAACGGTGAGTTTTTAAATTAGTACAGTGACATTTGCAGTGCGTAATTGATTTTTTTAAAAATTTGACTACCATTTTCGTAAACTCGAAAGGTGTGGCCATACCACAGCTGTAAGTCATTTGGTTAGTTCTTATACAGTTCAGCCACTGATCAATTTTTTTTTTCAACATAGTTGTCCGGATGGTACGGTGTTTCATTTTCCAATTCAGAATTGCATTCTGATAAACGGAGCAGACTGTGGCGGTCGACCTTTACTTCGTAAGATAATCGTTAAAATGGTTGCTTTAATATTTGTCGAATTAAAATTCGATTCCATTTTGAAAATGTAGAGGAATCGATTAAAAAGAACCAATGCCTAAAGAAGACCGGACTTTTCCCCCACGAAGATCCTACTCAATGCAATAAATATTACCAAGTATTTAAAGTCAATGTTAATCGTTCTACCATTATCGATCAAACAGTTCCCTTTATCGATCTAGTGTCTAGATGGGCGCCAGACGTTAATCACATGTCCTGAAATGTTGCTTTTTGATCGCTCAAGGGGTGTTTGCGATTATGCTGATTTGGCCGACACTTCCTCATGCATTCTTGAACGTAAGCATTCGTCAGCCAACTCATGTTTTCTTTTCATTGAACTATGCATTTTCGAATTGATGTTTCACGATGCTGGACGTTAACCGAACAATTCTGCATAGTGTACAGAAATCTACGCTGGGCGTCATCGGCTCTGCGATTGAACCTGCTGATTAACCTTACACGTTACAGTTTAGAGTCAAATTTGAATTATGCGCTTTACCTTTGCGTCTTTATAGCGTCGCCAGTGGTTTGCCCCTCTCGGGATGAGGAATCTTTCTCGTCATCGCTGGACATTACGAAGCGTTTACTCCCTCATCCTAGCGACTGTCGTAGGTTTTTCTTCTGCGAGACGATGATTCCACGACCACTCATTTGCGAGGAACATTTGGCCTTTGATTTGGAGACCTTGTCTTGCATCGACAAATCGCAAGTCCAACGCTGGTAATTAAAGATATCAATCTTTTCTTTTTTTTTTTTTGCTTTTGACTCAAGGTCGAGGGTTCAGCAAAAACAGCATCAAATGTCACCTTCCATCCTGAAAGTTTTAAAAAACTGCAACGATTGTATAAGAAAACCCTAGTGGGCTAAATGGGAGAAGAACCCCACGCCTAAACTAAATCACAAACCAAAAATAATGATTTATCACCATACAAATAAAATTTTGTTTCCATGCAGTTCCAGTACCCATCATTAGAGGGAAGCCGACACGTTTATTCCCGACCGAGACTTACTGCGTCGCATTGAGCATATACGAATTACAAGACAAAACGTAGACCTTCCGCGGATGCCAAAATCAGGAAAAAAAAAATTACAAAGAAAACAGAAAAAGAAGAACAGGGATAAAAAAAACAAATAAAAAAAGGAAAACGAGGCATTAAAAACTGAAGAGTACTTACACAAACACAAAGCAGTGCACGAATCACTGTCAATTTTCACTGAACGCATAATACACTGACATTAGCATTCGGCGTGGAATTTCTTCACCATTTCTCTTGTCGCCAAAAGGAATTGTTATTTTTCCATCGAATAAAAAAACCTCTTCGTCGACAAATGAGGTTGTCCTGTAACGGACATATTTTGTTTACTCAATGGCCTGTTACACCCAAAGTCTCAGCGGCCCACAAACAGTACACTGTACACGAATCTCGACGTCACTCGTTTCTCTAAACTCAAAAGAATATGTTGGGCTATAAAACAGGGGGAAAAAAGGTGTAAATTGAAAGGCAGCAAAATGTCAACACACAAAAAGGCAGCGCACAAACCCTTAGAAAAGAATTGTTTTCATGGTAAGAGAAATCAGAATTATAATGCGATGGGTCAAAGTCAATTGTTCGCATTAAGCAATGACCGAATTTTTGGGCGACGAGAGCGAACGGACAAAACATAGCGGTACAAAAATAAAAAATAAAAAAAAGAAGCGATTGCACGCCAAAACGACTATAACTTGTCTTTACTGAATGAAAAATAAAGAAAAAAAAAAAACACATCCCCAAACAAAGAATTTTGAATTTCGTGGTAAAAAGAAAAAAAATATTACAGAAATTAAATAACCCCTATGAAAAGCGAGAACGTTACAAATTATTTGTGGAATTTCAGTAAAGTAAGAAGGCCATAAAAAAATTCTGCTATTGCGATTTAAAAATCCATTGGTGATTTGTAACCAATGACCGCCACGCACTGACGGAATGATCAGACTTCACAGATTGCCTTCCAATCGATTTGATACGAACAGGACCCTTTTTTTTCCTCTTTCTCTCTCTCTTTTTTTTAATAGCCAATAAATAGTAGAAAACGCTGATGGGGCAAGTGTTGTGGGTGAACTAGCAAGTATTATACAGTGTACACTGGATGTAGGAAGTGGGGACGAAGCCTTCCTCGAAGCCGGAATTCCGTCGCACTCGCGTCCAGCCGTCTCCCTGGTCGACTTCAATGACAAACAGTTCTTCGCCTTCGTGTAAAGGGATAGAACCTTCGCTTTGGGCTACCAATAAAATAAACGAATAATACAACAACAAAAAAAAATTTAGGTTGCATAATGTCTTTGCGCAGCAAATGTTGCTCCGAGGTGGAAGCGGTGGCGTGAAGGCCAATTTCAGAGTGACATGAGATGTTTGCAACATCATCACCATTGTGGTTCAAAGAGTATAAAGTTTATCATCAGACAAGCCCATCACCAGCGCTATCCCGAAAGCAAACATGCAGAAGGATGATGATTGAAAAAAAGGAAAGGAAAGGCTTGACATTGAAACGATGGAAATGCCGCAGAGTATTCCAATGTTTCTGAATGAAAACGTGGTGACTAACCTTCAAATGCATAAAGTGCTCGGCAGGTACCCAAAACTGGCAGTAATTCGCTTTCGTACACCTCGTTCTCGTTCAACGTGTCGTCCTCTTCGGCGTCAATCTCCGCCTCAGCGTTGGCGTAAAGCCGCTCCACCTCCGAATCGGGGAAGCTTGTGTGCGACGCGTGCGAGCCCACCCCACTTTCCGGACTATGAGAAGACCTACGCACGAAAAGGAATTTAGATTGTCTCCTAACAGCTTCATCCTTAAAAAAAAAAAAATGTCCATTCTATAAATATTTACCCGTGAGTAGGTTGGGGCGTTCCAGGCAGAGAAGGTTTATTGTTGGGATTGGAAACGCTCGAATCGGACGCGCTCCGGCTAAGCGATTCATCGGAGCCGCCGTGCTGGGTCAGCGCGTTGTTCGATCCTTTAGATCCAACCAATTTCCTCAGTCCTAGTCCCCCACTACTGCCATTCATGCCCATAGCCGAAGATGTTCGGACACCAGGCGCGTTTAGGGT
Source organism: Daphnia sinensis (assembly GCA_013167095.2). Classification (NCBI taxonomy): domain Eukaryota; kingdom Metazoa; phylum Arthropoda; class Branchiopoda; order Diplostraca; family Daphniidae; genus Daphnia; species Daphnia sinensis. Next base: position 171,523 of record CM023191.1, read on the forward strand.
TTGTGACGACACTCGACCTTCGGCTTCATCCAGATAGCCTTGGAACTTGTGAAGCTCTAACCGTAGTTTATCCAACCTGGGTAAAAAAGAAAACCAAAAAGAGAAAATAAATAAGCAACAATTCAGTTTGTGCTTCTACTCGAGACAATGACAAACTGGAATCCCATTTGACTAAAGTTCATCAAGAGAAGACGAATAAGGACAAACGATGCAAAGCCCTCGCTTAATAGTTGTCAGTCAAGCCAGCAATGGCAGGTTTCGTTGTAAGGTCATTTTTCGAAGAAAAAGATAACGGGTGATCCATATTTGATTTCCAAAATAGCGGGCCTTTGGTGCTTGTTTCAGAGTGGTACAATACAAAGAATGAAGAAACGTGAAATTTGAAAGTAAATCCATTTGAAATCGTAATCATAATCTGATTTCGGCCACAAGTCCAACCATAACACGATGGTGGCATACCTCCGTTCATGAAATCGATTCTTCATTTTTGCATGAAACAACCACCAAAAGGCTTCACACTACTTTTTACGAAATCCCAAATCGGAAAACGGAGACGAGGCTCGCAGGTCTCCAGAGTTACGAGCGCCAACTGACAATCAAATAAATCGTTCGGCTTGAAATACCTTTGTCCACTTTCTGTCAGCTGGCCCTCGATGGAAAGCGGGTCGCCTAAGGCACGATTTTGCTCGTAGACGCCCTTCATTTTCATGAGTCCGTCTCGCGTCGCCGTCTCCTGCAACAGCCGTGTGTTTATCTCATCCAGCCGCTGCTGCAGCTTCTTTCGTCGTTGGTTTGGCGCTAAATCGCTAAAGTCCTCCTTTGGTTCGACAAGAGCAATCAGAGACGACTGCAAAGGAGAAAGTCAACAAAAGTAAGAATAAAATGAAAAATGTGTCAACAAACAATCGCAAATCATTTGAAGCAGCCAAGCGCTGACGGAGCGTGCCATCCTATTTGAAACTCAGCAGTTATTGCAAGATGAATATCTTACGAGACTCATTAATTCAAAGACATTGGCGACAAAAGCGGATGGTGGATGAGGCGGAAACGTGCTGGGAAAATGGACGAGGATGAGTGCATGCTGACAGCAAAGTTTTTTTCCTCTTCGATTGAATCAATTAATCATAGCGGAGAAATGGGAACGGAAGCGCAAGCTGGGAGGGGTGGCAAAACGTAAAAAAAAAAGTTTGGAATCAATACTTACGATAATGGATTAGTGCACTTGAACGTGTGGCGTGCTACAATACTACGTATGGTAACGTCTCCACACTCGGCATCCGCATTTGCAGAACGAGAAAAGAAATTATAACAAAATAAGGGTGAGATGGAATAAGAGATTTAAAAATAAGGGAACAACCAAAAACGACAACAAAAAATGAGCTGAAAATGATAATGGATTGGTTGAAATAATACGCAGTTTATCACGCGAATGTTGGTCAACGAATCCACTGTTAGTCACGCCATTCTCTCCTGTTTCTTTAAGGAAGATGTTTTGTGCATTCGAAACGTTACCTTTCCAGCGTTGAAGAGGCTAAAGATGCCAGCTCGCTTTTTGAGTTTCATGGCTGTCAACGTGCCAACTTTCGATTCGGACTTGAGGATTCCACTCGAGGTCAGGCTGATGGTGGACGGGATGGCGCCGCTACCGCCACCATTGCTGGACGAGTCCGAGCCAACGCTGCCACTTCGCATGTTACTTAGGTCTTCGAACGGCACATCTTCCGGTGGTGAAAAACCAGACTTGTACCGTTCAATAACCAACTGCGAATCCTTTAAAAAAAAAAGCGGGAAAAGAAAAAAAACAATCACGTTCATATCTTAACGTGTCAAATAATAATAAAATTACCTTTTCTGGGTCGACACTGTCGGCTGCTCGAATAATTCCGTCCAAACATTTGTTTATAATGGGAAAGACACTGCGTTCGATTTCCACTCCCTTTCGTATGAAATTCTCAACTTGTTTGATTCTTTTGTCGTCCAATTCTTGTAGAGCGTGAAAGACACCTGGAAGGGCCGTCTAGTTGGAACAAAAGCACAACCATCATTCAAAATGATCACAAGCAATAAATTAGAAAAGCAGTAGGGAAAACACATCAAAAGGCTTCGTTCGCATTTTCACCACTATGCAAGCTGCTCCGATAGCAATGCAACATCTGTTGGTTAATTTTTTCCCAGCCAAAATAAGGCAATGTTGCATTAAGATAAATAATGATTGCATCACAACGATATTGCCGTGTGGAACCAGGTTGGGAGAGAGAGAGAGAGAGAGAGATCCCAAAACCTTATTGGCGATAATCTGAACAAGCTTCGCCGAAAACGGTACGACATTTCTCATTTTGGTTCTCGATAGAAACTCGAAAAATAGGGGGGGGGGGGGGGGAGAAAGAAAAAAAAAAAGAAAAAAGAAAACACCCGTTTCCCACGCACCTGGTAATGACACGTCTGAATCTCGTTGGCTTTCTGGAGTTGCTTGGCGTACTCATTTTTGTTGTCATCGCACTGATGACTTTTGATGGACGAGTTAATACGCTGCTTCTCGACGTCGGCTCGCGAGAGGTTCAGATCGGCATCAGCTTTACGGTACGCATCTTCAGCCCGCTCTGCTTCTCGGAAAGCCTTTTCATAGTTCTTTTGAGCTCGCTCCAGCGCCGACAGTTGCTGGTTCAACGACGACTGTAATTTAGCGCCTTCTTGTAGAGCCTGTGTAAATGCAAAGAAACGTCACACACCTATACGTTGTATTACTATAAATGGGACCGAGCCCACCCAGCGACGATTGGGAGAAAGCCGAATAAGAACTAAGAAACTCGCTCCAAACTCCAAAGAGATGGAAAGTAACTAGGCGATGCCAAGGTTGAAATCCCGTTTTGAAAGTGTGACACGCCCGCAAGCTACTACAGCACGTCTGATGTATATTCAGATTCTTTTTGTTTTGCAACGTGCTGAAGCCATGGACTCATAATTTAATCTGTTTTGATGTTAATTTATTTTCTTTGTTTTACGCTATCTGGAGCCAAAGAAGTATGACTACGACCGCCGAGAAAAGTAGATTGAATGGGACGTGCACGCCCGTACTGAGGTCGGATAACCATTCAAAACAAGACAATGCCTTTAAACCGCCCGATGATTATCTCAACTTTCGAAGGCAACGCGTCCTTGAAGCCCAATGTGTGTACTGTCTCAAGCTGTGGGTGTACGCGTTAACTATGGTGGGAAGAAACCTACGAATTCCGTTGTTGCCATTTCCTTTTCTACGAACCAAAAACTACATTATTAAAAAAGGGAAAATAACATGAAATCTCCTTTTTGTCTAAACCCCAGGAATGTAACAAACACTTCTCATCAACAGGTTGGCGACTGTTGCAAAAACTTGTTAACGAGATGATTACAAAAAGGGATAAAAGTGTGACAAGTACCCTTTTGCGCTCCTCTTTCAAGTCTTTAACGAGCGCTACGATCTCCTTGGTAACGGCCGAGGTCAGGTTCTCTGCGACGACTTCATGTTGTCCGGCTTGATCATTCACCTCGGTCAGGACATCACGAAACGCTTTCTGGCACGAAAATCTGTTGCAATGGAAATAAAAAAATTAGATCTCTCATACCGCACGTTAAATTCAACACGGCGAGGAGAACGGTGGAGAGCTGTGGCCAACGCACAGTTGGTTGGCCACAGGCGCTCGGGATGTCGGTGCGCCGCATGGGAACCTATTAAGTGTACGATGGATACGGTGCAATGGTTAAGAGAAAGATGCAAGGAAAATAAATAAATAAATAAAATAACAAAAAAAAAGTTGTTTAAACGACGCAGCAGAAGAAAGAAAGCAAACGAGCGACAGGGATAAGCAGACGGAACAAACCCATTCCCAGGCTTTTCTTGCGAGCGCACGCCCGCGTCCGACTTCATTAAAAAGGGAAGGAAAAAAAAAGAGATGCTAAATTCAACGTCACACGGCCATATCTCTAGCCGAATAGCTATCTTTTTTGTTCTCTTTCAACCTAATAAAATACTCTAAATATTGTAGAAGCGTTCCCCAGAAATCGACTATCAACTTGACGATAAAAGGCTATCGTCATTCCGTCGTTAAAGGCTAATTATCTGGGTTTTTGTATTTGTCACCTATATGGGCAGCCTGAATGCATGACACACCAGCAAATGGTTTCCATGCCTTATTCTCATTATCTTGCCCGACAGCTGAAGAGGAGAGAGTCGAGACCTAGGATGTGAGCGAGCATGATTAGATTTTCAGTGACAACTTCCGTTAAGGGCAGAGATAGTGGTGAAAAAAAAAGAGCACGAATTGCCAATCAGATTCAACAGTATAACGCGAAGAAACGCCATTATGAGTGAAACGCTAGATGGTGGGGTCGTTGAGCTGCACGACATAGCCCGCTTTAAGTGCGTGACTGAGTCATTCGCCTGCGAGACAGTGAAGGAAAATCAGAGGTTTCGTCTTTGCTTAACAAGATTGCCCGTAGAGTATCAACCCTTAATGCGGCGCAGTATAAAAATAGAAATCGGAAAGTAAGGTGAATCTTATTAGCATTCTAAAATGCATCTCCCAGTCGATTTTCGTTCATTCTGAGCTAGTTAGTGGCGACCTACTATATGAAAGCCCAAGTGAAAGGTCAACTGTTATTTTTAAACAAACATTACCCAAGCCTACTAACAAAATGAAGGCGAATGCCAGGCGAGACATTCACAGCCACAAAGGCTCTCATTTCCAAGTATGTAAAATCACCACGTTTTCTTTTCCTTTGCTGTTTCCCAATTTGCCAAAAAGGAAGGGCCTCCGAAGAGTTGCGCACTTGCAAGTTGAGAACAAAAAAAAAAGGATATAATACAATTTACAGTTACAACAACAGGTCGTGATTCACTGGAAAACGTCCCAAATGAAAACAAATTAAACAGGTATTATTGATATGTTACTGTAGTCGATGGCAATGGTTAGGGAGCGTAACGGCGGTGCAGAACAGACGGAACCTGTCGGCCGAGCAAAGATGGTTTTGTTTCATTTTCTACCGTTTCGGATTGCACGATTCGCTGAACGTTCACCGATTTCGGTCGTACCCACGCTAGTAGTGGCGTAGAGCTTCGGTACTTCATCTGCCTCACTATCTCGGGCCAAGAAAGCGTTCGGGTTGCGACCGGAACAGGCCACCGAGTTTAGCCCCCACTCATCTTACAACATCAAACATGATCATCATGTCGAGAGCCGACTGAACCGTTATTTGGCATGCATATGATCAATTCTCGTTTGATACTTGTATTTCTCGTCTTCTTATCTAGTCGCATTTTACCCCCCGAGAAGAAGTATTTGAGCAATGAGCCGAGGTGGAAGGAATGCTACACGATCAAGATATTCAAAGGAACAACTATAATCATGCGCCATGTTTTTCCAAGAATGATGCCATTTTCTGTTTGTTCACCTCCTAAAGGTTATAGTGGAAAGGGGGGAAGTTACTTTAGGCTGGATCGCTATCGGACAAGTGGGGTAGGCTCCTCAGAGGGGTGACGTCATCGTACGATGAGTCAGCGTCATTGCTAGTTACACCCCCGTTAACGAAAAAGAAAAAGGGGGAAAAAAATCGATAGTTCTGGCGAGGGTAGGAGGGCTCATAGCGGCTACAGCATTATATGCCAGGTGAAGAATTCGCTAGGTCCGCTAGCCCCATTTCATAGATTGGGGAAAAGCGACAAGGTCAGCATGCTTGCCCCCTTTAAAAAATAAAAAATAAAATAACGGCAAACCATTCGAGTTTAGTGGGTCAAACCATTTTGATATTCTGAGGCGGATCTTTCTTTATCTTTCTGTTCTTTAGCTCTCAACATTCGACAAGATTGGTCATCCTGAAACAAACATAGCGGAAGTACGCTAGACATTACACGACTAGAGAACACAAACATGACCCTGTATGTCGTGTCGTATGTATATTCGGATGTATGTCGTTCCCCCTTGCTCATCGTGAAGGTACGCTAAAGCATCTGCAACAGGGTGGCGGATGATGGCGAAAACCCATCAACTTTATACAAGGATATTGTCTTAACATAACAGATTCTAGGCCTCTCCTTCTCGGAAACCAATTCGAATGATCTGGAATATCGCGAGCGTTTCGCTGGAGGCGTCACAGGCAAGAAAAACAGCTAGAGGCACGCCCTAGGCACATTACGTTCGTTTAAAAAAAAGGAAAAAGAAATTCCTACTTACTGATAGTCTTCTTCTTCCTTTTTCTTCGGCATATACGACTTCACCAGCCGCCTGCATAAAAACACCAACGTTAAACCCAATGATTTGCTATTCAAACTCTGAAACTAATCACCTCAGTTTTCCGGCGTACTCCGATTCGATTGCACATCGGTCCCGGATAAAGTTCCCATATCGCTCCAAAAAGTCGATGCCCTTTTGGGTGTGGGCAGCAACGTTGTCGTATTGGTCCTATTAAGGTCATAAGGGAAAATGCACGTATGAAGCCGTTATCTCTCGGTGCACCGATCCAATCAACAGTAAAACGTGACACGTATGAGATAAAACTGCTCAACACAAAACGGCGGTTATCATCGGCGATAAAGAAGAGGACGCGAAGAAGTTCTATCAACTTCAACGACGTTAGGGGGAACAGGCAAACGCTGATCCAAGCCGCTGTATGAACTTGTGAAATAAGTCACGGAAACTTTGCCAGAGATATAATTGGAACCTTTTCTTCCTGGACGGGAGGATCGTTCGGCAGCTCTCGAATCACATGACTCAAACTAAAGACGTCACAATCTTTGGCTACTGCAACAGCCATCCCCCCTTCGAACAGATTTAGAACACAACGAGCCAAGTTGAAAGAAATGTAAAAAAGACGCCGAAGAAGATTAAGAAACCATGGTTGTAGGCCGGCGAACAAATGCCAACGACGAGCGCGGGTATCCGTGCGATTCGGAAGGTGAATAACAACAAAATACTTTTGGAGTGAGTTTCAAACAAGGAGCTGGTGCTGGTAAGAAACGAAATAAGATCGGCTAACGAACAACAAGGCGCATTCCAGCACGGTCTCCATTCTGACGCAGTTCTCATTCTAGGTGACGATAAAAGCATTTCCGAATCTATACCGTAATACATAGTGATATTCTGGCATTTAATCAGCTATAACAGTTAGGCTTCCTAGAACGCAAGTGGCGACTTGGTCTGAATAATTTTGTGACAACTTTTCTCGGTCTATGGAATCTTGTGCATCACTATTGCCGTCTTGCAATTGCGTATACAAGGACTCAAATATAGCTTTTAGCTATCAACTACAGCTATGGAGCAAATATAGCTAGCCCTTTTATTTGCGGACGAACTGTCGAAAAGAAGACGAAATTGGAAATTTTAACAGAGTCTTGGTATGACAGGAAATTTAATGCTCGAATTACGCTGGAATCGCCTGACTATGAAGAACCCTCGGTAATTTCCTGTTGAAAAGTTTAATATGAAACATCCATTCCTTGTTCATGAGCTACTTGGTTGTTGATTCTGAAAAATTAAAATAACCGAAACATTTCATTGCACTGAACTGACAAACTATGCTTACTTATGATACAACTTTTAGACTTCCGGCGCCCACGGAAAATGCAGGAGTATTGGGTAACAAGGAAAACTTTTGCAGCCAAATGACAGTGAGCCTTAGTTGTGGAGTTTAATTACGCCATACTCTGACAGATTTACAAGAACTCAACTGAGTGGGTGTACAACCAAACTCTCCTGTCGAGCTTTGATGCAATATTGACACTGGTCACTTTGATAACTCTCAAACGAAAAGAGAGGAAAAAAACAAACAACAATCATCAATCTGGATTCCAGTAGTTTTTGTTTTAAAACCTAGAAATGGTCGAATTCAAACGCTGCAAGCTAGGGATGGGTCGTCTCGTTAACACAAGGCTACTGTGAACAGGGGTGTGTTACGCTGTACGATTCTTGTTGAAAAATAGGAGAGAACTTACCCAAAGTTCGATTCCCCAACTCATTTTTTTCCACAATGCTCGTATCCGACTTATCCAATCAAGTTCCAAATTGACATTGCAGATAAAACATTCAAAATTCAACACGAGTTTCACACACACACCAAACTAGCTTTAATATGCTGACCAACATGCACTTACTTCTGCTTCTAACGCCACTTCGGCAAAACTTTGCTCCTGCAATCGCTATGCCAAGTCTCAAGTCTGTCAGCCTCCTAGTGGCAAAAGCTAGAAGGAATAGCCGAAAGTTAAAAAAACCAGACTGTATAATCAGCCAACGCCATCTCACAGCTACCACCGAAAGTAAGCACAGAAAGAAAAAAAATAAGAAAAAAAAACAATAACTAATTAGTAATTTAAGAACGCAAAAAGCAAACAAACAAAAAAAACAAACAAATTAACACCAAACACACCAAAAATAGAAAAAAAAAACAAAAGTCTAACAAAAAAAAAAAGATAATTTTTTTATCCAGCGCCTTGTGCGTAGGGCTCGGACCCGATCACATTTTAATCGGGTACACTGCTAACGCTCACCGATTAAAATTAATCGGGGGCGTTCGGTACGGGGATTTCTTTTTCGGTGCTAGAATCGGTGCTGCACCGATAGCACCACCTTAGCCATAGGGAAGTGGTCTTATCAGTGACCTTGTCTTCTGACAGACGAACGAAAATCACGTGACTAGGGTCACATGGTAGATAGGGTGCCATAACGGTGTAATCGGGGGAGGCACCGATCACCGAAATCACCGCACCGAATCGACTAAAAACCTCCCCGATTAGCGCGGGGCCGAGCGGAACTTATTGAGTTATTGTGCGACTACAACCTCTGGTAAGGGGGAAAAAACTTTTTGGCAGAAAATTTGCAACAGTATTGACACCGAGACTATTGCTGTTGGGATGAAGGATTGTAGTGGCAATAGGGCTGTTCCGACATCTTTTTTAACATTTGTTGCCATCGCGGCAACGCAGCAATCGATGTTAGATTTCGTCTGCTAGACTGCTACGACAGAATTGTGATCGGTAGTTATATTGTTTAACTACCGATCACAATTGCAGTACAGAACAAGTACAGAATTGTGATCGGTAGTTAAACAATTAACTACAGAATTGTGATCGGTAGTTAAACAATTAACTACAGATCACAATTCTGTCGTAGTTAAACAATTAACTACAGATCACAATTCTGTCGTAGCAGTCTAGCAGACGAAATCTAACATCGATTGCTGCGTTGCCACGATGGCAACAAATGTAAAAAAAGATGTCGAACAGGTAGGGCTCGGCCCCGATCGGCCGAGATCGGGTAAACCGATCTGATCTACCCGAAAAATGACCTATCTGTTGAGGTCGGTTCGGGTCTTCCAGAAGCAGATCGGTTCCGGTGCGGTTTTTCGGGTAATCGGGTAAGATCTGCCTTAATAGAAATTACATCTGCCGCCATTTTCCAAAATGGCGGCTTAATAGATATCCCGATCGGCCGAGATCGGGTAAATCGATCTGATCTACCCGAAAAATGACCTATCTGTTGAGGTCGGTTCGGGTCTTCCAGAAGCAGATCGGTTCCGGTGCGGTTTTTCGGGTAATCGGGTAAGATCTGCCGCCATTTTGGAAAATGGCGGCTTAATAGAAATTACATCTGCCGCCATTTTCCAAAATGGCGGCTTAATAGATATCGGGTTAAATATCCGGGTAAACGTCCAGGTAAACGGGTAAAGAACCGGTTACACCGGTTACACCGGTTTTTTTAGAACCAAAATTGGGAAATTTTTCTTAGAACCGGGTCCAGAACCGGCTCCAGAACCGGTTTTAGGATCTGGGTCCTTTTTTTGTTAGGAACCGGTTTGGATCTGTTTACCCGCGGTTTAGACAATGGACGATCTGTGATCTGTCGGTTCCAAACCGAAAATCAAAGTTACCTACCCGATCGCCAAAAAAGCTACCCGATCGGCGCGGGGCCGAGCCCTACGAACAGGCGAAGTGGGCAAGTGGCGAACAGCCCCATTGCTTGAAAGAAGCGAAGTCCCGGCCCTATGATTGGTGTGTTTTTTTTAACAATTAATTATATTTAAAATGTAATTCTATTTAGTTTTTCTTTTAATTCGTAAATTTTTGTTTTCTCTTCATTTCCACCGTAATAGCAGAGTCATAGAGAGGATGGTTCGCGAACTATGGGAAAATATCCCATAAGCCGTTGGTACGACTTTTTGCCTCTGACACTATTGCCACCTAGCGGATAAGGGCGGGGCTTCTTGCACACATGACTCCCAGAAACCAATCAGGTTTGATAGCTTTGCGCTAAACCTAATCACGGTTTCATATGTCCCGTCTGCTTAGCGCTTGTACAAAATAACTAGTTGAATGTTTTTCTGTTTTAACTTTGAAATATTTATGATTTTGAAAAGCATTTATTACTACTGTTATACCATTTGCATTGGTAGACTAGATACCATTGAATAAAACGAAAAAAAGAATAGGCTTACGTGGGACTTGAACCCTAGACCCATCATCATTGATGTTACCAGCCAGGCTTTTTAATCACTAGGCTGTTGATGATATATTTTCCATATATTTTTCTGAGATTTATCACGTTAAAAACTTTCTGCATGCATTTCTTCTTAGGTGGCAGCACTTTCACAGGCAAAAGGGGAGAACACGTGACTTCCCCAGCCTCCTACAAAGTCGTACCAACGGCTTATGGGAAATTTTTCCATAGTTCGCGAACCATGTTCTCTATGACTCTGGTAATAGGGCTGTTCGACATCTTTTTTAACATTTGTTGCCATCGCGGCAACGCAGCAATCGATGTTAGATTTCGTCTGCTACGACAGAATTGTGCTCTGTAGTTAATTGTTTAACTACCGATTACTCGGTAGTTAATTGTTTAACTACCGATCACAATTCTGTCGTAGCAGTCTAGCAGACGAAATCTAACATCGATTGCTGCGTTGCCGCGATGGCAACAAATGTCAAAAAATATGTCGAACAGCCCTATAGGACAACAAGGTTTGGGCCCGTTTTTCTGCTACTTTCCAAATGTTCTAACTCAGCCATGCCCGGCTACACCTGAATCCCAAAATTGCACCGTTTGCCCAGTAGTCCCGCAACCGCTTCCTCCTGCAAATATCACAGGTAAAGCTCATAATTCAGCGACATGTGAAATTCCTAGTTGAAACACACGAAAAGTACCTTTTTAAAATTCAACTTCTGAATTGCTTTCAATTCGTTTTAAACGTTTTCTTGTATTTGTTTTGACGTTTCATATTCGCTGTTAAACAGTCAGTTCAAAAAAAAATTTCTGTTTCATTGTTATGTCTGTTGCATCTAGCGTGCAACAGTGATCCTGGAACTGCGTCGTCAGCGGAAAATGGCACCATCAAGCTGGAAAGTGGCACTGGTTGCGCTCTTACTTTAGTGTCTTTTTATCCAAACACCAGGGTCAAGTTTAATTGTGGCACGTTAGGATCTAGTGTTGTGGCAAGCGTGAGACATCAGAACTTTTGTGTACTTTTCTTTCATTTCACATAAAAAATGTTTTCCATTATTTTCTCTGCAGGCTGCTCCGACCAGTACTGCCCCTGCCATGATTTTGATTCAAGCCAACACTGATTACCTTTCCAAGCATAACTTTCTGCTTATACATTTGAACGTCCGACAGGGAGGCACCATGGCTTGCGAATATACTTGGACAAATGTTCCGGCGTAACATGGTTATAAGGAACAGTAGCCTACCATTGGGTGGTTTTTCCTCATCCTACACTCTACGCTATTTCGACGTAAATTTACTTGTGGGCTCATCATAGCAATTCTCGAAACGTCTTAAACGAAATTTCTATTAACAGGCTACTCAATTTTCTGTTTAGCGTACGCTAAAGAGTTTCGCTTGTTGCTGGAGTTTTTTGCAAAGATGCAACACATTTTGGCTTTCATGTATGGACATCCTCTTGCGCGTCTATGTATCTATTACAAACATTTGCAAAACATCATTGCATTTTATGTCTTTTTCGAAGAAAATATTCGAACGAATTGAAGCCATTTCGTTCATTTGCATTTCTGTGTTCCTATTATGGTGCTCGTCTAATCAGGAACCAAAATAATCAAAACTTCCATTCTCCGATTTTTTTTCCAGACAAAAAAAAAAGTTTACATTTGCATAAAGTAAAATTCATGAAAGCAAACCATCGTTACATTCAGCTTCACGCAATGAATTCGTAGGAACAGCAAATATTAAATCTTTGCGTCATGAGCTATGAAATTATATAAAACCCGATTTATCGCATCGACTATCCCGTTTTTGATGGGAATAAATTCCCATACCACTGGAAATTTCCGTTAGCAACAAGCATTGGTTAACTGTATCCTGTAACGCGTAAGCAGCCGATGCTCTAAAGCTGTGCTGGAACGAGTGAACCATCATCTTCGTCTTCGTCCTCCGAATCGACAATTGGATTCAATTGTAGAAGACTAGACTATATGTTGCAATGTTGGTTGAGCTAATCGATCAAATAAGGAAATTGCGGGAAATTGATACAGGTTTTTTGCTTTCAATCTAGATTATACTGTAACATATTAATATTAGGTCCCAAAGCCATAGATTTTCAAAAATCCTTTATGTGGGCAAAATGTTAAAAAATGATCAATAAAGAAGGACATTCAGCAGATTTCAAATTTTTAAAAATGTTCTCTAGTACAGGAGTTGAAGAGCCTTGGTTTTAAGCCACGGATACGATGACGGCGGGATAGTTCTCAATGCCGCACTTGTTGACACCACGTTGCATAAGAATGTACCCAGAGCTTCCCCAGCTACTTCCCCATGAGTTACGAACGATCCAGAAATCAATTCCGTTGAGGGTACCCCAGCCGACAACGACTACGCCGTGATTCACAGGCAGATTGTCACATGCCGGATCCGTGTACACACCACTCCTATGTTGAGCGAGAAGCACGTTACGTCAATAGCAATAGCTTTTTGTTACAGATGGTTCTCATCGTTCAAAATTTCTAGATATACTTATAGGCGTAGAAGGAATTGACGACGGTGATGGCAACCGCAAGAGGACCGTACTTCTGGAGAACTAATTGCATAGACGCGGGGCTGTTGGAGGTAACTGAACCATACGAAGAGACTGTGGCTGCTGACATGGCGGAAGTGTACTTGCAAGTGTTTTTCTGTTGCAACGATGGAAAATAACATGATAAACATGCTTTTTAAAAAGTGGAGAAATCATCGATGTGCAATCAATTACTTACCGTAGCGGTGTAAGGATAGAGTGACTGCCTCGCACATCCATTCTTTAGGTGGTACCAGGCCGATGTGTACCAACCACCATTGCAACCTCCATTGTTAGTATCGCAATCAACCAATTGTTGCTCACTGTAACAGGCATTTATTAACGGTCGTAATAATAACGTAATACAATAACGTAATCAACTATAGCTGTTGTTAATGAAAAATCATGGTTTTTCTACTCGAACGCAGTACAGGATTCCTATACTATACCTATAGCTGCCTGGAGCCTTATTGAATAATGCTAAGTACTATATACTAAACGCAACGGGCTATGTATAGCCTACTTCGCGATCTAATATGAGGACAAGAAACATGACGCGATTTACATTTTATAGCCTCTTCCTTTTCAAAACGTTCAGTTACGTGCAAAATGAATTCTTAAGCTTTATATCACACTCACCTCAAAACAATTGGTGTGCTGGTCTTTTTGCATTGGGCAAATTCCAGCGGCGCAATAGCAGTAAAAGCCCAGCAGCTTCCACACTGGAAACAGGTTATAAGTATATTACAACTTCGTATTTAATACTGGTACTCCATATAAATCAAAGTTTTTTAAAATAGCTAATAATGAAAATAAATACCGATCCTTGGTTTTTAACTGATGTCAAGCATACATCGGTTCGGTAGTCCAGCTATATTAAAATAGAAGGTCAATTCAGAAGTTATATTACACTTTTCAAAGTAGACAAAAAATCATTAATTAGATAAATCCACTAGGCATATAGACTCCAGTCTTTTTCTAAGATCAGATTCAAACAAAAATAAGGGCAAACTTACACTAGCAGGTAGCTGTCTTGTTGATACGGCTATATCGTCAACATTCAGGAACTTCGAACTTTCATGATGCGGTGGAGGACGTGCTCCATTGTACTGCTTTTTCTCGTCATCGTCCTGTGAAACAGAATGACTTTTAAATAAAAAAAAAAGTTCTTTAAAATCGAGATAGAAAAGCCTGTTATGGAAGGGTTTTAATGAAAATGTAGGGCCCTGCTCGATGCAGTGTGTATCTACCATCGTTGAGAATTTGTTATGTTCCATCTGGAAAGTGGCGTTCTTGTTTTTGTTGTGCCTCTCGATCATGGAGTGAGCTTTGGCAAAATTGGTTTTACGCTTCGCAATTTCTTGAGGAGATGCATCCTTCTTCAGCGGGTTATGAGCCTTGAAGTCGAGTCAATGCATTTGGTATTCAAATCGCTGTTGGTGTTGGATTAAACGTTATTTAACGAGGTTTTACCTGAAAATTTTCCCAGGCGGCTTCCACATCATCGGAAGGATCTCCATTCACTTGGATGGCACAGCATGCCATCATAGCTAGTGCGATGTAGTAAAACTTGACCATTCTGAAAAAAAAAACGAAAAAAAAAAATAATATTTATGAAAATTTTATAATGCCATGCACAGGAAACAATAAAAACAAATCTATGAAGTAAAACAAAAAATATATTTTAGGTGACGAAAGGGAAAACCGTATTTCGTTACGCTTTTACCTTAACAACCCAAAAAACATAAGGCAGAAGTAACTATCAAGGACCTCACTGGGATGGTAATTATTATTGTTCTGAAACTGGTATGCACCATATATATAGAGGTAAAATTTGTTCAAGTGGTGCAGCGAAAACTGACGACTTACCGGTTGATTGAGGTTGAACATACACCCATCCAGGCATTGTATGCACAAGTTGCAGATATAGTTTATTTTACAGGTCAAAGCACCTAGCTCATATTTGGTGTATAGCAAAATAGTAGGCTAATAACCTGTGACGCACATGACACGATGTTGTTAGCGTAAATGGTATAAGATATACAGGCTACAGAAAATATCGAGCGTTAGGCGTATAATATCCCGCTGGAGCACCTAATTCAATACTCACAGAGTTCGTTGACAAGAAAAAAAGAACAAATATGGAAGCCAAATGGTATATACAGTATGTGGTAGTATGCATATAGCCTGCATTGCCAACTGTTTAGGGACGGTCACGCGGTCAACACCTAGGATAATAATGCACATCTGTTATTGAAAACAGACAGCGGTCGAATTTTTGTCCATGTCTGCCCATTTTCTTACTAGATAACCTAGCGTGGGACAGCGTGGCATTGCCTTAATACGCTGAGTTAGGCAGTTACACGTGAGTATGCAGCACGTCGATGTGTTCGTTTTGATGGCACGTTGATTAGGCCTATACTACAACTAGTGGGAAAATTAATATTTCGTAACGCAAAAGTCTATGAATAAAAAAAGATGGATCAACAAGGAACTTTGACTGGTTGCGGAAATTCCGTCGATCATTAATTAACATGAAAAAAACATTCTTTTAAATGACACCTGAGACAGCGCGAGTTGCAATATCGCATCTGTTTACACCACGCCCAAATCGAATGTGGCCAGATCTTCCCCAATCATTTCCTCAAGAATTACGACGGATTCAGCGAGGGGTTCCATTGAGCGTGTTCCAGCGGGCAACAACTAGAGCGTGACTTAAAGGCAAGGCATTGTCATATTCATAATCTTTGTATGCTTGATTTAAACTTTTTTGGCATTAGCCCAGCAACAGCTGGATTGTGATTTTAAAACGATAAATTCGTTCGGTCAACCACATGCAGCAAGTTGTGAAAAAGCAAACTTGATATAAAAGGAATTATGAAGGTCAACTTGAATATTTTAGGAGACGTGGGGTGGGGGGGGGGGCAGGCGTAAAGGTTGGGATAAAAAAGGAAATAGCGCGGTTAATTTGAACCTGTTGGGAGAAATGGGGGGAGGCGAAGGGCGGGAAGGTTTTGAAATTCTTGTACTTGTAATAGGCTATTCGAGCGACAATCAGTCTAAACAGGTGAAGTAGTCAAGCTGTTGTTTACGCAAGCTGTAAACGATCAGTTTACATGTTCACCATGTTTTAGAAAATTTTTTGTCTAATACCATTTACGGAAGTTAATGTTTTTATGGACGCAAATATCAACATACCACAAAAATAAATTAGTCTAACGTACACTAATCAGAATTCACGAAAAATTCATTCGAATCCAAGAGAAAATGTTTTTCCGTCAGCAGTAAGCCGTTTGTCGGCATTAATGCAATGTTTCTGCTGCTGGCGATTGATGCGTAAGCGGCGTCAAGACGTCGAAAAGAGCATCAAAATTTTTCAATATCTTTAACTCTTGTTGCCGGTGTAGAAAAAACTGAGCAGTATAACAGCGAATGTCTAATACTTAACTATACAATAAAATGAAGCCATATCATAAGCAGCCTTTCAAGTTTTTGCTTGGATCCACCTTAAAATTAAAATACTCCTTCTTCTTTATAGGAATATATATAAAAAAAAAGAGTTGAGTCACAAAAGTAAAAAAAAAAAAAAAACTAGAATCCGCCATTTTCATCTAGTCCAACATTCGCATAAAAATGTTGACATTTGCTTATCGCTATATATATGTTATTGGGATTTAACCTTGATTTAAACGCCCGTACGAAACGGTTGAGCTGTAGTTGAGCTAGAAACTAGCTCAGAAGTTAGGTCAGCAAAGCTCAGAATTCTGAGGTCAAAATTTTGACATTCCATATTGGGAATAGGAAGGGTGTTTCAGCTGTTTTTTCAATAGCTAAAATACACTATAAGTTAATTTAAGAAATAAATAACCGTTTTTGAATGCAAAAATTAACTAAACACACTAAATACATTAATTTAAGAGTAAAAAACAGTAATTGATAATAAAACAGCTAAAAAAAAAAAAAAAGACGAGCACGCCGTGAGGACTCGAACGCCAGACCATTCGAACCATAGCCCGTCGCTCTACCGTATGAGCTACAATTATTATAAATAATGTAGCAAAGAGCTTTACAAATAACATTAGATCGCGTGAGGACTTTTCCGAAAAATTTTCCGAAAATTTGTCTAAGTCACCTTTAATATAGATATGGTGCAATTAGATTTTACGTGCTGAATTTATGTTTTCGAACATCAGCAATTTATAAAATCTATGAACTTCATAATTATAACTTATTACAATTGATGTCACTAAAAAACATTAATTTAACAATAACCCCAATACAATTGTATGTTTTAACTTCACAAATTTACAATGTTAAAAGCTTGATTTTGGGTCCCATTTATTTAATTTAATTTATTCAGTCATCATATTTCATGACATTTAGAATTATTATTAAATATTGATCTAATTAGATAATAATTAATATGTATATATATAATCAGTGCTTATTTATTGATCATTTATTTCATATTAAAATCAATTGATTGAAATTCCAGACTAGAATTAGCTTTACAGTCAGTAAATATTATAAGGTATAAAACTTCTAGCAAATTATAAGGATAATTTTATATAAACTCCCTAGCTTAGAAAATAAAATCTTACATCTAGCTAGAATGGGTAGAATTTTGTTTAGAAAAAAAATTAAAGGTCAGTTGCAGCATGAAAAATGATTAAATTTTTCAGGCTAGCGCCGCGCGAGCTCGTTCAAGCTCGCGGATAGCTCAAGGAAAATTTTTAGGTTAAACGTTTCGTACGGGGGCGTGATGAACGTATGTAGCCGAGCAACAGCTGGATTGTATTGATTAAAATGAGATCGCTCGGTCGACACGAGAGGGCTTTTCGACATCTCTTTGTTACCTTTTCCACATCGTGTAACGCAGCAGTCGATGTCACATTTCGTCTGCTACACCCAGTTATTTTTTCCATTTGAACTGGTGTTGCTATGGCAACATGGATGATTTGGGGCTTTGGGCAATGCAACTGTTGTTGCCATGCCAACATAAGTTCTTGGGAAAAAAAGGTCGTAGCAGACGAAATGTGACATCGACTGCTGCGTTGCACGATGTGGAAAAGGTAACAAAAAGATGTCGAAAAGCCCTATGGCTATAGGGCCTGTTCGACATATTTTTTGACATTTGTTGCCATCGCGGCAACGCAGCAATCGATGTTCGATTTCGTCTGCTAGACTGCTACGACACAGAATTGTGATCGGTAGTTAAACAATTAACTACCGAGTAATCGGTAGTTAAAAAATTAACTACAGAGCACAATTCTGTCGTAGCAGACGAAATCTAACATCCATTGCTGCGTGGCCGCGATGGCAACAAATGTTAAAAAATATGTCGAACAGCCCTATAGAATGATTTTTAGGCAGCAATCGCCACCCAACTAGCTAATCGGGTTAGCTGCCCCATCCCGGTTGACGAAGTGCCACCCTGATTCAACCCTGAATTCCCCGAAGCCCCATTTCTCGAGTAGGGGGGGGGCTTCGGTTACGCTTTTAAATCGTAAAACGTAACAACGCCATTTTAAAAAAATGCCGCTGTTATGGTTCCGGGACAGGCGGGTAGGATGATCTATAATCGGTGTTGTTAATGGGGCAGTCGGTAAAAAAATCAAACGATTACACTTTAGTAAAAATCGACTTATTACAATCAGCTGAGTTGTGGCCCCGATTACGTACCCTGATTGTATTCGGGGTGAAAAAATGTCAACCCAACCCCCGAAAGCCCCGCTCAGATGCCCCGAAGTCTGTGCCCCGATTGGTTCGGGGCTGATTCCTAGAATCGAGCAGTAAGACATCCTGCGTTGCACGTTCTCCACAAATGCGAAAAGCTGCAGCGTCTTATGGAGAACCCAACATTCACAGGCAGAGTCATGGAAACCTGGTTGGTTCATGACTCGGGGCGAACCGTCTGTCGTTATGTCTAATTTCGGAAATAGCAGTCAGAGCCTCCAGCGGGTGTGTGATGAATGCACCAATCAGGAAACGTGTTTGAAAACTTCAACAGCCAACCACGTCAGTGATAAGGATAACAAACGAAGCAGACGACTCCAAAAAATTGAAATTCGAAAAGAACACTGAAAAGGGCCGTTGAATAATTCAGTTTCTATCAATAGATGATTCTGATTCGAGTTTCCACCACTGCAACCCACCCCGAAACCGTCGAAATTTCAGACACAAAAACCCACGAAACGCGATATAGGGATTCCCCTCACCGTGAACCAGCCAGGTTTCCATTACTCTGCTTCAGGTAAAAAAACTTGTTTTCATAACTTTTATTTAGGTTTTCCCGCTTTTCTTCCTAGTTTTGGATACCCTATTAATTTCGTCATTTCCCTACTTTTTTTATTTAATTATTGTTTGTTGTTGGTTTTTAAGCGCATCCTTTATAGCAGACGATTTTCTTGCAGCAATAGAAATTCTGCAGTATCCTAATATCTCTAACTATTAGATAGTAACTTCTAATTAGCTTTACGGTAGAGCATGCAGCGTGTGACATGGATGGTCCGTGTTCAAATTCATGTATATCTTTGCCAGGAGTCCGGATAGTGTTAAAATGTTTGGGAATTTTTTTCCCCGGATAGGAAAAAGGGAAAAACCACCACGTCACAAAACAATGTTTTTTTGTCAGTATTCTAAAGATAAATATCCCAAAATTTGGCGCGCAAATAATCTGTTGCCTATATAAAAACAATAATTGTTAATGGTCTTTAACGTCTGGTAGCTCTAACTAAAAGTTAGGGATATTAGGATAGGGGAGACCGAACCTATGTTGGACACATTAGAGCAAAATGAAAACTAATAGCCTCGGTATATAGATAATTCATTTATCTACAACACAACACGAAAAAACAAATTATAGGTTATGAATTTAAGTCACAATTTAATTTTGGGAGGAGGTGGGTGGTTTGGAGTCACTTTGGAAATTTTTGGGGGTGAAATTGGACATTAAAGGGGCGTATAAGGAGAGGGGCCTATAATTTTTTATGATCTGAAAACAAACTCTACAATCATTTATTGACTTTCCATTGCAAAAAATTACGAAAAACGGGCGATAAATACAAATTTTTGATTATCGAATTATTTAGTTCCGCCCACCCGTCTAACCTGGTGCTTGCGTCTGTCCAAGACTACCCCGGGTAGATAAAAAAAAAGACCGCCACCAACCAGTGAAAAAATTACAGGAGGTGGGGAACACAATAAAGATTAAATTGTGGGAAAAAAGGTTATTTCTCTAGAGGGATGGGAGGAACAAGGGAAAAACCGGAAGTGTCCAACATGGGTCCGGCCAGAAATTCTTCGGCTAAAAAAGACGAGCCACTTAACCACTACTAAAGTAAATATTTAATTTTGGGCAACGCAGTTATCGGCTGGGGAGCGAGACTTTAGACCCTTCGACATAAGACCCCAGGGGGTCGACTTTAGACCCCCACGTTACGACTTTAGACCCCCAACATTTAAAAAATATTTTTATTCGTTAATTAATGGACAAGGCAAAATCCCTAGCCCCCGACTCAAGGTTCCTGCGTCTTTTTTTTTAAATTTAATGTAACCCCGACTTAAGACCGTGTGCCTTAAAATATCTTCATTAATTACCTTCTTTAAGTCCCTGTCCCCCGACGCAATGTCCCTGTGTTTTTTTGCCATTAAATATTATCCCGACTCAAGACCCCGTTTCTACTTGAAGCCCCGCTTTAAAACCTCCGAAATTTAAAATTTACCTAACCATATTTTCTACCACACTTTAACAAAGCGGCATCAATTGTAGGGATTACCGACTCAAGAATAGATCGCACACTTCAGTTTTAAAATATCGTTTAAAAGGATCTTAAAACAATCATTAATACATCTTGACATTTTTCGCAAAAGTGGTTGAATAGAGAACGGATTACGGATAGCTGAATCTGTTTTTATTCGAATTTAATTGTATGGGTCAGATGAGGAAAGAAAACAGATCATACTGATGAATAAATAAAAACAATTGAGTACGGCAATAAAAGCAGGGATTGCGGGCTAACCTCTTATGTTGCTCGGCAAATTGGTGGCAGACCGTGTGCCCACAAGGAATAAAAATTTTATTCTTTGGATTGATGGTGCAAATGTCACAAATGTGCGCTGGCTGAGGATCGTGATGGTCAGCAGCAAAAAAGGAGGAACCACAATTACAGGCTCAACAACAGCAGGGGCAACAATTACGGGCTCGACAACACCAAGAGCAGCGGCATCCGCAACCGGAATGCGACGCCGTCGACCTCGAGGTCTTGGAGCCGGAAGCTCTGCAGCAGCAAGCTCCGCAAAGGCTCATCCGGGAATTTGTAACTGACGTGGATGGCCTCGGGGTCGACGTAGTGGCTCGTTACCTTCATTTAAATTTTCAAAGAGGATTAATGGAACTTCATCGACATTTTCAGCTGACAGCCGGCGTCTACGAACAGGTTGACGATGAACTGGAGCTAGCTCTTCAGCAACTATACCAGCCTGGCCTTTTAGATCGTTATTTTCTGGCGCTGGACGGGCCAGCCCATCGGCCGTGCTATCAAGCTAGAAAAAAAAAGAACAAGGCTGTTAGAACAGAATAGAACAAGTAGTCTAGTTGAATTTAACCATTGCCAGAGTTACCTGATCGGGTTCGAAAAATTCACCCGCCACAACGAGAAACTCATATATCTGAATTGCGCCGGATGTCGCTTACTTACCAAACGTTGTGGCCGCCGAATCTGCTGCGCTGCCCGAATGGCAATAAAGTTCCTCTCTGTATTTTCATTATATTCTTGAAGATGTTCTAGTGAATGAGGAAAAGAACGCATTAATAGTAAAATTTGATAAATTAATAAATTAATAAATTAATTTGATTAATTAATAATAAATTTTTAAATTTTTTCTCATAACCACACGTGTTCCAAACAGCTCTCCAAAAAATTCAATTACATCAATCCATATATATCAAAAGCATCCAATTCTTTTCATTACTTTACTGTGTCTTTCACATTTCTAATACCCCTTTTCAGTCAACCTTGTAACCATCCCTAAAAAAGTAACTAATAACAAAACAAAACAAAACAAAAAATAAAAAAAACAAACATTTCCTTCCCATATCTAAGCCCACTAACCAATGTTCGTCAAATTTATTAAATTCTCTGCTATCATCTTTTCAGTATTAACACTTACTTTCTTCTCATCAATTGCAAAGATACATTTAAAAAACTCCAAAAAAAATCGCACAATCACAAGCACCAGCACAAATAAATATGGAAATTAAAAGAGAGCGAACTCTCTTCTTTAGTTTAAAGGATGTAGACTTTATTCCCATGGAAATAGAAATTCATCGATGGTTCATGGGACTGGGAATGGTAGAAGATCAGCTAAGTGTAATAGATTTACACTACCATACAAAGCAAATCGTAGCAAAATTCAAAAACAAGGAATTGTTTGAAACTTTTTTCCAGAAACATGCTTAAAGGATAATGTATGAAAAACAAGGGAAATCATATTTAATCCCCGTGATAATGGCAGGAAGCCCATGGAGAAAAATCCAAGTGAAATACGTCCCAGACGAATTGGGTTTTAAATATATTCATACAGCTTTTGATCTTTGAACAATGTGGGGAAATACGACAAATAGAATGGGAAAAACCGAGCTTCGACTTATTAAAAACTAAAAGGGAAAGACTTGTTATAGAAATGATAGTGAAGAAAAACATACCTTCCTTTGTATCCATAATGGGAACGAATGTTGCTGTCTCCTTTTCTGGCCAAACTAAAACTTGTGCTCGTTGTGATTCCGAAAAACATGAAACGAGGCATTGTGAAGGATTGAAAAAATCGTATAGCCAAGCTTTGGAAACAAACCCTGCCATAACCTTAGCTATACAAACTTTGAAAGAAATTGTTAAGGATCCAGAAGTCGTAAATAGGGAAGGAAATAATGCAAGAGAAGAAGATGAGTTTGAAACCACAGACTCCGAAGAGAAGGAATGGCAACAGGAAAAAAAAGAGGAAGAAAAGGATCTAAGGATGAGGGAAAGAAACGGATAGTTGGAATATTCGCAAAAAAAGAGAAAAATGAACAAAAAGGAAAAAAGCAAACGAAGTAATAAGGAAAAAATTGCGTAAAATTCAACCAAATTTGTCCACTTGTCGACAAAGATTTACAAAAAAACAATAACTCAAATCCGAACATAGAAATTGAAAACCAAAACGTTACCAAAGGTTATATTACTATGCCAAAGAAGACAATATAGATTCGAAAAGCAATCCAGACAAATATCTAAGGAAAAGTGGTGAGGGAGAATCAATTAGCAGGGAGTCGGAAATAGCTGTTGATATGCAATGTTCTGAAAAATCCCAAGTAGAATTACAAACAGTATCCCCAAACGAGGATTTGGTAATAGCAGAGTGGCTAAAAAAACAATCAATGAAAAAAGTGTAAATATAAGAGAAGAACAAGAAAGGAAAAAAGGAGGTAAAATAAAGGAAAATCTAATGGGAGATAGTGAAGAGCTTTATTTTGATGCTAATATTACACCAGTGTTTGATTAAGAATCTTATTTTATTAGAAATTGTTAAGGATCCAGAAGTCGTAAATAGGGAAGGAAATAATGCAAGAGAAGAAGATGAGTTTGAAACCACAGACTCCGAAGAGAAGGAATGGCAACAGGAAAAAAAAGAGGAAGAAAAGGATCTAAGGATGAGGGAAAGAAACGGATAGTTGGAATATTCGCATAAAAAGAGAAAAATGAACAAAAAGGAAAAAAAGCAAACGAAGTAATAAGGAAAAAATTTCGTAAAATTCAACCAAATTTGTCCACTTGTCGACAAAGATTTACAAAAAAACAATAACTCAAATCCGAACATAGAAATTGAAAGCCAAAACGTTACCAAAGGTTATTACTATGCCAAAGAAGACAATATAGATTCGAAAAGCAATCCAGACAAATATCTAAGGAAAAGTGGTGAGGGAGAATCAATTAGCAGGGAGTCGGAAATAGCTGTTGATATGCAATGTTCTGAAAAATCCCAAGTAGAATTACAAACAGTATCCCCAAACGAGGATTTGGTAATAGCAGATCTAAAAAAACAATCAATGAAAAAAGTGTAAATATAAGAGAAGAACAAGAAGGGAAAAAAGGAGGTAAAATAAAGGAAAATCTAATGGGAGATATAGTGAAGAGCTTTATTTTGATGCTAATATTACACCAGTGTTTGATTAAGAATCTTATTTTATTCCTGTATTAACAAATGGTTAAAGTTATTTCTCTTAATATAAATGGCATAAGGTGTAGGGAAAAGCAAAACCATTTAAAAACATTTTTAAAAACATATAAACCTGATATTTTAGCCCTACAAGAAACAAATGTAAATAAATTAGAAAATTTAGAAGACGACTATGAAGCAATTATGAATAATAATGTCGAAAATAGTAGATCAGGAACAGGAACAATAATCCTACACAAAAAATACTTAGTAGTAAAAGAGATAGCAAAAGCTGAAGATGGTAGAATTATAAGAGTAGAATTCAATAACTTTACAATAATTAATGTATATGCCACAACGCAAAATGAAACGGCAGCCAACAGAAACAAATTTTTTATGCGAACATTGCCAATGTTTTTAAAAGCAAATGACGAAAACTTAATTTTACTTGGAGATTTCAACTGAATAAAAGACCCCAAAGACATAAAAGGAATAAAAAAGAAGATAAATCAACATTTGAAAAATCTGGTAGAAAAACTAAAACTAGTAGACACGTTTAGAATTAAAAACCCAGAAAAAATTACTTTTACGTTTGTATGCCCAAATGGGAAATCAAGAATAGATCGAATTTGCATATTAGCTAAAAACAAGGAACAAATAGAAGAATGTAAAAACCTCATTTTTATTTATAGCGACCACACAGCAGTATTTCTAAAACTAAAGGAGAAAGGAAGAAACAAAGAAAAAAGAGAAATAATATGGAAACTAAATACAAGCATTCTGAACGAGCCAGATTTTCAAGAATGTATTAATATGCTAATTTCAACAGCTAAAAGGATGAAGCACCATTATGAAAACATGACTGAATGGTGGGAAAAAGAAGTTAAAAAAGAATTTGAAAAAATAAGCCAAGAATACTCAAAACCCCTGAGGAAAGAAAGAAACTCAAATGAAGAATTTTTACACAAAATGCTTAGAACAACTAAAAGCAGAAATAGATGAGGGTCATAAGAATTGGGAAGAATATTATTGGGTAAAAAATAAATTAAAAAGTTTATACATAGAAAACGAAGAAGGAAAAAAACTTAGAGGCAAACTGAACCAACCAATAGACAATGAAACAATAACGGTAGCATATTTAATCAAAGAAAAAAGTAACGGTGAAAGTAGAAAAATTGAAGCACTTGGAAATGATGACGTAGAAACCAATAGCCCAGATGTCCATAAAATAATACGCACTTTTTATAACAAATTATACACCTTAGAAAATCACGACATCAGCAAGCGTAAAGAGATTCTGAAAAACATTAAAGAAATTGTAACTGAAGAAATGAATGTAGAACTTCCCAAAAATATATTAGAACAAGAAATTTGGGAAGCAGTTAATTCATTACAGAAAAATAATTCGCCAGGAATAGATGGGATCCCGATTGAATTTTATTTAAAATTATAGCCGTCGCTTAAAGATGAAATCACAATTTTATTTAACTCAATTTTAAAAACAGAACAGCTCACGAAATCTCAAAAAATAGGAATTTTAACACTTATACACAAAGGTGGAAATAGAAAATCACTTATTAATTGGCGACCAATAACCCTTTTATGTTCTGATTATAAAATTCTTGCAAAAATTTTTACAATTCGACTACAAAATATTTTACCAAAACTTATAAGTGACAAACAAACCGGAGGAATAAACAATCGAGATATAACCCAGAATCTAACAACATTCAGAAATATAATCGAATGGTTTTCAGATGAAAATAGCAGCTGTGAAAACGGAAAACAAACTGCAAGCAAATATAAACCAAAAGAGGCAGCAATTGTGAGTCTGGATTTTGAAAAAGCCTATGATATGGTAGATAGAACTTTTTTATATGGAGCTATGGAGAAGATGGGGTTCAAAGATTTATTCATTAAAATTATACAAAATTTATACGAAAACTCAACAAGAATAGAATTTGTAAACGGGAAATTTGGAAAGGAAATCAAACTAACAAGAGGGGTAAGACAGGGATGTCCTTTAGCCATGTATCTATACATCATTTTCATAGAACCTTTTTTACAACATATCAAAGCTAATATAAAACCAGTAAATATTGCAAAATCTAGTCATAAAATAAGTGCGTTCGTTGATGATATATCCATTTTTATTAACCATTATAATGATCTTAAAAAATAGAAGAATGTGTGTCTGATTTTGAGAAGGCAACAAATTCTAAAATAAATAGGAAAAAAATCAAATCTCTTAGAACTAGGAGCCTGGAAAAAGAATGAGGAAAAACCATCAACATGAGTAAAATCATCAGAATCGGTGAAAATGCTAGGTATCACTTGGTATCGAAATATTGAAACAA
Source organism: Daphnia sinensis (assembly GCA_013167095.2). Classification (NCBI taxonomy): domain Eukaryota; kingdom Metazoa; phylum Arthropoda; class Branchiopoda; order Diplostraca; family Daphniidae; genus Daphnia; species Daphnia sinensis. Next base: position 198,102 of record CM023191.1, read on the forward strand.
CAATAACACAAAATCGTATTTTAAAAATAGAAAAAATAAAGCAAAGTTTGCATAACACTTTTAACAGGCTTTTAACTATCCAACAAAAAGTTATTTTCTTCAACACTTTTATTGCTCCTAAATGTTTTCACTTAGCAAAAATTCTACCCATACCTAGAGAATATACGGAAAAAATACAGCAATAAGAACATAACTTTATTTGGCAGCACAAAATAGAAAGATTGGCAAAAGACGAGCTCAACCTAGTAACAGAAGAATGGGGGATTAAACATAAGTAATGTTCAAATAAAATACCGATCTCTTTTTTTAGAAAACATCCTTTGGAATCTACTAGGAATTCAAAAAAGCGAGAATGGAAAAATGTTAAGATACTGGATAGGATTTAAACTGAGAAAAATTATTGACATTACACCGGGACCAAACTGTGATAAAACTCCGAAATTTTTAAAAAATGTAGTCGAAAACGTGCAAAAACTAAATCATAAAACACAATTGACCTATTCTCTAAAAACCAAAGAAATATAAAACATTCTAGTCAACGAAGTTAATAAAACCCCAAAAATAAGAACGAAAAATCCAAGAGCTTTTTTAAAACCGGGACTTAAAGCACCGACAAAAACCTTTTTAACGCCTTTGCAAAAAGAACATATTTTTGCAAATTCATAATGTACTCCCAACCAAAGATAGATTTTGTGCCACCTCCCAGGTTCATTTTGCGCGGAAATGGCAATGATCGTCCAAATCATTCCAAATCTTGGTTTTGAACCAAGCATAGTCAAATTCAACGGTTTCCACAGGATCAAAATTTAAAATTTAATTCAATCGGACTCGGATACGGAATGGGGAGTTTAAAGGAAATAATAAAACTTGATTTCTTTTGAGAAAAGGTCCTACTGAGATTTGAACTCAGATTGTCAGAGTCAGAGTCTGAAGTGCTAACCATTACACCATAGAACCGTAGTTTATTTGCGACTCTTCTTTGACAAATGGAGGAAACTACATGTTTAATTTCAAGACTACAATTTCGACAGCATTGACGGTAACTCATTAGGACAAACGCTTTCGACGAGGATGGGATTCGAACCCATGCGTGCAATGCACAATGGATTAGCAGTCCATCACCTTAACCACTCGGTCACCTCGTCTGCGAATTCGTTCTAATTTCACGTGAGTGACAATGATCTGTAACTAAGTATTCAATAAGCAGCATCACTGTGATTGCAACTTAATTGCTAGGAAATTCTTCTTTTCATTTCAAGAGCAGAATAAACGACGCCCGATGAGGGACTTGAACCCTCGACCTCAGGATTAAAAGTCCCGCGCTCTACCGGCTGAGCTAACCGGGCTTGCTGTCGCTCTTCTGCAATGAAAACCTCAATTGTTTCGTACACACTTCTTCCGAAGGAACCTTCTCTTCTACATAACACTAAAACTATGCATATTTTTACGCCTCGATAGCGCAGTAGGCAGCGCGCGAGTCTCATAATCTCGAGGTCGTGAGTTCGAACCTCACTCGGGGCAGTAGGTGACAGTATAAGACATAAATTTTGTGCCACCTCCCAGGTTCATTTTGCGCGGAAATGGCAATGATCGTCCAAATCATTCCAAATCTTGGTTTTGAACCAAGCATAGTCAAATTCAACGGTTTCCACAGGATCAAAATTTAAAATTTAATTCAATCGGACTCGGATACGGAATGGGGAGTTTAAAGGAAATAAGAAAACTTGATTTCTTTTGAGAAAAGGTCCTACTGAGATTTGAACTCAGATTGTCAGAGTCAGAGTCTGAAGTGCTAACCATTACACCATAGAACCGTAGTTTATTTGCGACTCTTCTTTGACAAATGGAGGAAACTACATGTTTAATTTCAAGACTACAATTTCGACAGCATTGACGGTAACTCATTAGGACAAACGCTTTCGACGAGGATGGGATTCGAACCCACGCGTGCAATGCACAATGGATTAGCAGTCCATCACCTTAACCACTCGGTCACCTCGTCTGCGAATTCGTTCTAATTTCACGTGAGTGACAATGATCTGTAACTAAGTATTCAATAAGCAGCATCACTGTGATTGCAACTTAATTGCTAAGAAATTCTTCTTTTCATTTCAAGAGCAGAATAAACGACGCCCGATGAGGGACTTGAACCCTCGACCTCAGGATTAAAAGTCCCGCGCTCTACCGGCTGAGCTAACCGGGCTTGCTGTCGCTCTTCTGCAATGAAAACCTCAATTGTTTCGTACACACTTCTTCCGAAGGAACCTTCTCTTCTACATAACACTAAAACTATGCATATTTTTACGCCTCGATAGCGCAGTAGGCAGCGCGCGAGTCTCATAATCTCGAGGTCGTGAGTTCGAACCTCACTCGGGGCAGTAGGTGACAGTATAAGACATAAATTTTGTGCCACCTCCCAGGTTCATTTTGCGCGGAAATGGCAATGATCGTCCAAATCATTCCAAATCTTGGTTTTGAACCAAGCATAGTCAAATTCAACGGTTTCCACAGGATCAAAATTTAAAATTTAATTCAATCGGACTCGGATACGGAATGGGGAGTTTAAAGGAAATAATAAAACTTGATTTCTTTTGAGAAAAGGTCCTACTGAGATTTGAACTCAGATTGTCAGAGTCAGAGTCTGAAGTGCTAACCATTACACCATAGAACCGTAGTTTATTTGCGACTCTTCTTTGACAAATGGAGGAAACTACTTGTTTAATTTCAAGACTACAATTTTGACAGCATTGACGGTAACTCATTAGGACAAACGCTTTCGACGAGGATGGGATTCGAACCCACGCGTGCAATGCACAATGGATTAGCAGTCCATCACCTTAACCACTCGGTCACCTCGTCTGCGAATTCGTTCTAATTTCACGTGAGTGACAATGATCTGTAACTAAGTATTCAATAAGCAGCATCACTGTGATTGCAACTTAATTGCTAGGAAATTCTTCTTTTCATTTCAAGAGCAGAATAAACGACGCCCGATGAGGGACTTGAACCCTCGACCTCAGGATTAAAAGCCCCGCGCTCTACCGGCTGAGCTAACCGGGCTTGCTGTCGCTCTTCTGCAATGAAAACCTCAATTGTTTCGTACACACTTCTTCCGAAGGAACCTTCTCTTCTACATAACACTAAAACTATGCATATCTTTACGCCTCGATAGCGCAGTAGGCAGCGCGCGAGTCTCATAATCTCGAGGTCGTGAGTTCGAACCTCATTCGGGGCAGTAGGTGACAGTATAAGACATAAATTTTGTGTTACCTCCCAGGTTCATTTTGCGCGGAAATGGCAATGATCGTCCAAATCATTCCAAATCTTGGTTTTGAACCAAGCATAGTCAAATTCAACGGTTTCCACAGGATCAAAATTTAAAATTTAATTCAATCGGACTCGGATACGGAATGGGGAGTTTAAAGGAAATAAGAAAACTTGATTTCTTTTGAGAAAAGGTCCTACTGAGATTTGAACTCAGATTGTCAGAGTCAGAGTCTGAAGTGCTAACCATTACACCATAGAACCGTAGTTTATTTGCGACTCTTCTTTGACAAATGGAGGAAACTACATGTTTAATTTCAAGACTACAATTTCGACAGCATTGACGGTAACTCATTAGGACAAACGCTTTCGACGAGGATGGGATTCGAACCCACGCGTGCAATGCACAATGGATTAGCAGTCCATCACCTTAACCACTCGGTCACCTCGTCTGCGAATTCGTTCTAATTTCACGTGAGTGACAATGATCTGTAACTAAGTATTCAATAAGCAGCATCACTGTGATTGCAACTTAATTGCTAGGAAATTCTTCTTTTCATTTCAAGAGCAGAATAAACGACGCCCGATGAGGGACTCGAACCCTCGACCTCAGGATTAAAAGTCCCGCGCTCTACCGGCTGAGCTAACCGGGCTTGCTGTCGCTCTTCTGCAATGAAAACCTCAATTGTTTCGTACACACTTCTTCCGAAGGAACCTTCTCTTCTACATAACACTAAAACTATGCATATTTTTACGCCTCGATATAGTCGGAGAGCCGGCGAGCAAAATTATCAAAACCTTTTATGAGAAGGTTTTGATAGTTCGTTCGCTTCCTCTCAGTGAGGAAAGATTAAAAATGGCCGTCTGTCGGCTGTCAGTGGGGGCGTTCGGGAGTTATAGCCTCCCGAAGGGGTGTAGGTTTTGATAAATAATCAAAACTTTTTATGGTGAATAATATTAACACCAAAAAAAAGAGCGCAAAAAACTGTAATAGGCGGCAGTGAGACAGACGGTGAAATCTGGGGCAAATAGGGATCAGACGCAGGTGTGTAACTGTTTTTCCACACCTGTCATCATATTTTCAAAATGGCAACGTCGCATCCCAAGCGCGAAATATAAAATCTTGTTTTTATAATTTTTGTTAAAATTTTAGAATAGAAATTGTAAATTGTTTGTAAATTTTTGTTTATTGTATTCGTAACAAGTATATCATTGGAACCGGCAACATGGCCTTGTTTTTTTCATTACCCTGTTTATGCCTAATGTCGTGATAATTGTTGCGTAGAAATGGCTTCGAATACAATATCCAGTAATACAATATCCAGTAAAAAGTGTGTGTTACATTTGAGCGAGAATAATGTGAAATCAGAAATCCATGTTTTCACACATGAACCATTGAAATTGTGCCAAGAGGTGCAACTAGTGTATAAATGTCGACCGAACTCAAAGTACAATCTAATCAAACTTCCTGATTCCGTTGACGATACAAGTGGGTATCACTCAAATGTTATAGAAATTATACAACTGTATCTACAAAAGCCAAAGAATTTGCCAAAACAGTTTCGAGTTAGCACAGTTAACTGACGCCAACATTGATCATCACAGCTCAGTTCAACATACTAAGCCAGGTAAATAGTGGTATTTTGGCACACAGTATCCACATCGTTATCATTGAAACTCTCTTTTGTTTCTTCCAGCTTCAGAATCAAGTGACAGACCTCTGCGTTCCTCAACAAATCAATGTTGCATACCAACAACAAGCAGAACTAAGCCAGGTATATAGTGGTATTTTGGCACACAGTTTCCACATCGTTATCATTAAAACCCTCTTTTGTTACTTCCAGCTTCAGAATCAAGTGACAGACCTCTGCGTCAATGTTAATGTCAATCGTTAATGACACCTAGCGTTTCTCTTTTATATTGGAAACACGTGTTTTCAGATGAATCGTCATCACTTATTAAAAAAAAAATGAAAACATATTTTATTAGAGACAGTTGACAAGTGTGGGTTGGTAGTATATACATCAAATTTTGCTTTTCCCCTGGTCATAAGTTAACGGCTCGTATTGCGCGTTTGTGCGAGGCATTTGTTTTTCTTAACGGTTCGTTTGGATGCGAAATGTCTATCTATCATTTCGACTGCCGCATTTTGATCGAAAACAATACAAATAAAAGAAAAGAAAGAGCTTCTAATGTGTGCTGTAAAACTCCTCTTCGTGCTCATTGCTCGCAAAATTAGTCGCATTCACGGAATTTCACGCGGGAAAACATCGTTGCAATCGTCCCCCGTTTTTTAATGTTTATTAATATTACACCTTATCTATCAAAATGGGCCAGCTTTTGATGGTTATGATGTTTTTCGTTCATTTTTCCACCCTTTTTTTTCTATCTTATTGTCTATTGTATGATAACAATTGATCTAGCCGCGAAAGCAAGTTTAACACGGTCACAGACGACCGACAAGCTTTCGACTATTGAGATGCAGGTTCAAAATTATGAGTAGACTGCCATTTGTTTTTTTGTTGTTGTTCTTAAGTATAGGGTGGCCGTTCTTTCGAGTCAGTAGATACGTTAAAATGCATAAATGGAAAGGTGTTCTTACGATGGGTCCTCGTTATTAGACACAGCACTTAAGGGGCGATTTCTAGTTTGTTTTAATGACATAAATGTTGGTTAAAACAAATCAATTCATGTTTAACTAATGAAATATGTCATCTATCGTAAATTTCATTATCCTTTCAGTTAACATCGCTGGCTTATTTCTACATATACAGTTTGCTTATTATCGCGTGTATACGTTAGTTGCTTCTGTTTTAAAATGGACGACATCACTTGTTTCTCACTGACGGGCCTGATATGCGCAACTCATTTTGAGGAGGTTAAAATACATGAACAGTTTTTTATAAATCTGTTTTTTTAATTACAATGCATTAATTTATTTAATTATAATTTAAACTATAAAAATTACGTATTTTTTATTTTTAAAAGATGAAAAATCATCGAAACATCCCAATAAAATATTAATATTCCCACAGCAGTCAAAGATATTTAAATTTCGCGCTTGGGATGCGACGTTGCCATTTTGAAAATATGATGACAGGTGTGGAAAAACAGTTACACACCTGCGTCTGATCCCTATTTGCCCCAGATTTCACCGTCTGTCTCACTGCCGCCTATTACAGTTTTTTGCGCTCTTTTTTTTGGTGTTAATATTATTCACCATAAAAAGTTTTGATTATTTATCAAAACCTACACCCCTTCGGGAGGCTATAACTCCCGAACGCCCCCACTGACAGCCGACAGACGGCCATTTTTAATCTTTCCTCACTGAGAGGAAGCGAACGAACTATCAAAACCTTCTCATAAAAGGTTTTGATAATTTTGCTCGCCGGCTCTTGGACTAATAGCGCAGTAGGCAGCGCGCGAGTCTCATAATCTCGAGGTCGTGAGTTCGAACCTCACTCGGGGCAGTAGGTGACAGTATAAGACATAAATTTTGTGCCACCTCCCAGGTTCATTTTGCGCGGAAATGGCAATGATCGTCCAAATCATTCCAAATCTTGGTTTTGAACCAAGCATAGTCAAATTCAACGGTTTCCACAGGATCAAAATTTAAAATTTAATTCAATCGGACTCGGATACGGAATGGGGAGTTTAAAGGAAATAATAAAACTTGATTTCTTTTGAGAAAAGGTCCTACTGAGATTTGAACTCAGATTGTCAGAATCAGAGTCTGAAGTGCTAACCATTACACCATAGAACCGTAGTTTATTTGCGACTCTTCTTTGACAAATGGAGGAAACTACATGTTTAATTTCAAGACTACAATTTCGACAGCATTGACGGTAACTCATTAGGACAAACGCTTTCGACGAGGATGGGATTCGAACCCACGCGTGCAATGCACAATGGATTAGCAGTCCATCACCTTAACCACTCGGTCACCTCGTCTGCGAATTCGTTCTAATTTCACGTGAGTGACAATGATCTGTAACTAAGTATTCAATAAGCAGCATCACTGTGATTGCAACTTAATTGCTAGGAAATTCTTCTTTTCATTTCAAGAGCAGAATAAACGACGCCCGATGAGGGACTTGAACCCTCGACCTCAGGATTAAAAGTCCCGCGCTCTACCGGCTGAGCTAACCGGGCTTGCTGTCGCTCTTCTGCAATGAAAACCTCAATTGTTTCGTACACACTTCTTCCGAAGGAACCTTCTCTTCTACATAACACTAAAACTATGCATATTTTTACGCCTCGATAGCGCAGTAGGCAGCGCGCGAGTCTCATAATCTCGAGGTCGTGAGTTCGAACCTCACTCGGTAAGTAAGTATACTGTTACGAGTTACAGTAAGTATACTGTAACTAAGTATTCAATAAGCAGCATCACTGTGATTGCTACTTAATTGCTAGGAAATTCTTCTTTTCATTTCAAGAGCAGAATAAACGACGCCCGATGAGGGACTTGAACCCTCGACCTCAGGATTAAAAGTCCCGCGCTCTACCGGCTGAGCTAACCGGGCTTGCTGTCGCTCTTCTGCAATGAAAACCTCAATTGTTTCGTACACACTTCTTCCGAAGGAACCTTCTCTTCTACATAACACTAAAACTATGCATATTTTTACGCCTCGATAGCGCAGTAGGCAGCGCGCGAGTCTCATAATCTCGAGGTCGTGAGTTCGAACCTCACTCGGGGCAGTAGGTGACAGTATAAGACATAAATTTTGTGCCACCTCCCAGGTTCATTTTGCGCGGAAATGGCAATGATCGTCCAAATCATTCCAAATCTTGGTTTTGAACCAAGCATAGTCAAATTCAACGGTTTCCACAGGATCAAAATTTAAAATTTAATTCAATCGGACTCGGATACGGAATGGGGAGTTTAAAGGAAATAAGAAAACTTGATTTCTTTTGAGAAAACGTCCTACTGAGATTTGAACTCAGATTGTCAGAGTCAGAGTCTGAAGTGCTAACCATTACACCATAGAACCGTAGTTTATTTGCGACTCTTCTTTGACAAATGGAGGAAACTACATGTTTAATTTCAAGACTACAATTTCGACAGCATTGACGGTAACTCATTAGGACAAACGCTTTCGACGAGGATGGGATTCGAACCCACGCGTGCAATGCACAATGGATTAGCAGTCCATCACCTTAACCACTCGGTCACCTCGTCTGCGAATTCGTTCTAATTTCACGTGAGTGACAATGATCTGTAACTAAGTATTCAATAAGCAGCATCACTGTGATTGCAACTTAATTGCTAGGAAATTCTTCTTTTCATTTCAAGAGCAGAATAAACGACGCCCGATGAGGGACTTGAACCCTCGACCTCAGGATTAAAAGTCCCGCGCTCTACCGGCTGAGCTAACCGGGCTTGCTGTCGCTCTTCTGCAATGAAAACCTCAATTGTTTCGTACACACTTCTTCCGAAGGAACCTTCTCTTCTACATAACACTAAAACTATGCATATTTTTACGCCTCGATAGCGCAGTAGGCAGCGCGCGAGTCTCATAATCTCGAGGTCGTGAGTTCGAACCTCACTCGGGGCAGTAGGTGACAGTATAAGACATAAATTTTGTGCCACCTCCCAGGTTCATTTTGCGCGGAAATGGCAATGATCGTCCAAATCATTCCAAATCTTGGTTTTGAACCAAGCATAGTCAAATTCAACGGTTTCCACAGGATCAAAATTTAAAATTTAATTCAATCGGACTCGGATACGGAATGGGGAGTTTAAAGGAAATAAGAAAACTTGATTTCTTTTGAGAAAAGGTCCTACTGAGATTTGAACTCAGATTGTCAGAGTCAGAGTCTGAAGTGCTAACCATTACACCATAGAACCGTAGTTTATTTGCGACTCTTCTTTGACAAATGGAGGAAACTACATGTTTAATTTCAAGACTACAATTTCGACAGCATTGACGGTAACTCATTAGGACAAACGCTTTCGACGAGGATGGGATTCGAACCCACGCGTGCAATGCACAATGGATTAGCAGTCCATCACCTTAACCACTCGGTCACCTCGTCTGCGAATTCGTTCTAATTTCACGTGAGTGACAATGATATGTAACAAAGTATTCAATAAGCAGCATAACTGTGATTGCAACTTAATTGCTAGGAAATTCTTCTTTTCATTTCAAGAGCAGAATAAACGACGCCCGATGAGGGACTTGAACCCTCGACCTCAGGATTAAAAGTCCCTCGCTCTACCGGCTGAGCTAACCGGGCTTGCTGTCGCTCTTCTGCAATGAAAACCTCAATTGTTTCGTACACACTTCTTCCGAAGGAACCTTCTCTTCTACATAACACTAAAACTATGCATATTTCTACGCCTCGATAGCGCAGTAGGCAGCGCGCGAGTCTCATAATCTCGAGGTCGTGAGTTCGAACCTTACTCGGGGCAGTAGGTGACAGTATAAGACATAAATTTTGTGCCACCTCCCAGGTTCATTTTGCGCGGAAATGGCAATGATCGTCCAAATCATTCCAAATCTTGGTTTTGAACCAAGCATAGTCAAATTCAACGGTTTCCACAGGATCAAAATTTAAAATTTAATTCAGTCGGACTCGGATACGGAATGGGGAGTTTAAAGGAAATAAGAAAACTTGATTTCTTTTGAGAAAAGGTCAAACTGAGATTTGAACTCAGATTGTCAGAGTCAGAGTCTGAAGTGCTAACCATTACACCATAGAACCGTAGTTTATTTGCGACTCTTCTTTGACAAATGGAGGAAACTACATGTTTAATTTCAAGACTACAATTTCGACAGCATTGACGGTAACTAATTAGGACAAACGCTTTCGACGAGGATGGGATTCGAACCCACGCGTGCAATGCATAATGGATTAGCAGTCCATCACCTTAACCACTCGGTCACCTCGTCTGCGAATTCGTTCTAATTTCACGTGAGTGACAATGATCTGTAACTAAGTATTCAATAAGCAGCATCACTGTGATTGCAACTTAATTGCTAGGAAATTCTTCTTTTCATTTCAAGAGCAGAATAAACGACGCCCGATGAGGGACTTGAACCCTCGACCTCAGGATTAAAAGTCCCGCGCTCTACCGGCTGAGCTAATCGGGCTTGCTGTCGCTCTTCTGCAATGAAAACCTCAATTGTTTCGTACACACTTCTTCCGAAGGAACCTTCTCTTCTACATAACACTAAAACTATGCATATTTTTACGCCTCGATAGCGCAGTAGGCAGCGCGCGAGTCTCATAATCTCGAGGTCGTGAGTTCGAACCTCACTCGGGGCAGTAGGTGACAGTATAAGACATAAATTTTGTGCCACCTCCCAGGTTCATTTTGCGCGGAAATGGCAATGATCGTCCAAATCATTCCAAATCTTGGTTTTGAACCAAGCATAGTCAAATTCAACGGTTTCCACAGGATCAAAATTTAAAATTTAATTCAGTCGGACTCGGATACGGAATGGGGAGTTTAAAGGAAATAATAAAACTTGATTTCTTTTGAGAAAAGGTCCTACTGAGATTTGAACTCAGATTGTCAGAGTCAGAGTCTGAAGTGCTAACCATTACACCATTGAACCGTAGTTTATTTGCGACTCTTCTTTGACAAATGGGAAAACTACATGTTTAATTTCAAGACTACAATTTCGACAGCATTGACGGTAACTCATTAGGACAAACGCTTTCGACGAGGATGGGATTCGAACCCACGCGTGCAATGCACAATGGATTAGCAGTCCATCACCTTAACCACTCGGTCACTCGTCTGCGAATTCGTTCTAATTTCACGTGAGTGACAATGATATGTAACAAAGTATTCAATAAGCAGCATAACTGTGATTGCAACTTAATTGCTAGGAAATTCTTCTTTTCATTTCAAGAGCAGAATAAACGACGCCCGATGAGGGACTTGAACCCTCGACCTCAGGATTAAAAGTCCCTCGCTCTACCGGCTGAGCTAACCGGGCTTGCTGTCGCTCTTCTGCAATGAAAACCTCAATTGTTTCGTACACACTTCTTCCGAAGGAACCTTCTCTTCTACATAACACTAAAACTATGCATATTTCTACGCCTCGATAGCGCAGTAGGCAGCGCGCGAGTCTCATAATCTCGAGGTCGTGAGTTCGAACCTTACTCGGGGCAGTAGGTGACAGTATAAGACATAAATTTTGTGCCACCTCCCAGGTTCATTTTGCGCGGAAATGGCAATGATCGTCCAAATCATTCCAAATCTTGGTTTTGAACCAAGCATAGTCAAATTCAACGGTTTCCACAGGATCAAAATTTAAAATTTAATTCAATCGGACTCGGATACGGAATGGGGAGTTTAAAGGAAATAAGAAAACTTGATTTCTTTTGAGAAAAGGTCCTACTGAGATTTAAACTCAGATTGTCAGAGTCAGAGTCTGAAGTGCTAACCATTACACCATAGAACCGTAATTTATTTGCGACTCTTCTTTGACAAATGGAGGAAACTACATGTTTAATTTCAAGACTACAATTTCGACAGCATTGACGGTAACTCATTAGGACAAACGCTTTCGACGAGGATGGGATTCGAACCCACGCGTGCAATGCACAATGGATTAGCAGTCCATCACCTTAACCACTCGGTCACCTCGTCTGCGAATTCGTTCTAATTTCACGTGAGTGACAATGATCTGTAACTAAGTATTCAATAAGCAGCATCACTGTGATTGCAACTTAATTGCTAGGAAATTCTTCTTTTCATTTCAAGAGCAGAATAAACGACGCCCGATGAGGGACTTGAACCCTCGACCTCAGGATTAAAAGTCCCGCGCTCTACCGGCTGAGCTAATCGGGCTTGCTGTCGCCCTTCTGCAATGAAAACCTCAATTGTTTCGTACACACTTCTTCCGAAGGAACCTTCTCTTCTACATAACACTAAAACTATGCATATTTTTACGCCTCGATAGCGCAGTAGGCAGCGCGCGAGTCTCATAATCTCGAGGTCGTGAGTTCGAACCTCACTCGGGGCAGTAGGTGACAGTATAAGACATAAATTTTGTGCCACCTCCCAGGTTCATTTTGCGCGGAAATGGCAATGATCGTCCAAATCATTCCAAATCTTGGTTTTGAACCAAGCATAGTCAAATTCAACGGTTTCCACAGGATCAAAATTTAAAATTTAATTCAATCGGACTCGGATACGGAATGGGGAGTTTAAAGGAAATAAGAAAACTTGATTTCTTTTGAGAAAAGGTCCTACTGAGATTTGAACTCAGATTGTCAGAGTCAGAGTCTGAAGTGCTAACCATTACACCATAGAACCGTAGTTTATTTGCGACTCTTCTTTGACAAATGGAGGAAACTACATGTTTAATTTCAAGACTACAATTTCGACAGCATTGACGGTAACTCATTAGGACAAACGCTTTCGACGAGGATGGGATTCGAACCCACGCGTGCAATGCACAATGGATTAGCAGTCCATCACCTTAACCACTCGGTCACCTCGTCTGCGAATTCGTTCTAATTTCACGTGAGTGACAATGATCTGTAACTAAGTATTCAATAAGCAGCATCACTGTGATTGCAACTTAATTGCTAGGAAATTCTTCTTTTCATTTCAAGAGCAGAATAAACGACGCCCGATGAGGGACTTAAACCCTCGACCTCAGGATTAAAAGTCCCGCGCTCTACCGGCTGAGCTAACCGGGCTTGCTGTCGCTCTTCTGCAATGAAAACCTCAATTGTTTCGTACACACTTCTTCCGAAGGAACCTTCTCTTCTACATAACACTAAAACTATGCATATTTTTACGCCTCGATAGCGCAGTAGGCAGCGCGCGAGTCTCATAATCTCGAGGTCGTGAGTTCGAACCTCACTCGGGGCAGTAGGTGACAGTATAAGACATAAATTTTGTGCCACCTCCCAGGTTCATTTTGCGCGGAAATGGCAATGATCGTCCAAATCATTCCAAATCTTGGTTTTGAACCAAGCATAGTCAAATTCAACGGTTTCCACAGGATCAAAATTTAAAATTTAATTCAATCGGACTCGGATACGGAATGGGGAGTTTAAAGGAAATAATAAAACTTGATTTCTTTTGAGAAAAGGTCCTACTGAGATTTGAACTCAGATTGTCAGAGTCAGAGTCTGAAGTGCTAACCATTACACCATAGAACCGTAGTAGTTTATTTGCGACTCTTCTTTGACAAATGGAGGAAACTACATGTTTAATTTCAAGACTACAATTTCGACAGCATTGACGGTAACTCATTAGGACAAACGCTTTCGACGAGGATGGGATTCGAACCCACGCGTGCAATGCACAATGGATTAGCAGTCCATCACCTTAACCACTCGGTCACCTCGTCTGCGAATTCGTTCTAATTTCACGTGAGTGACAATGATCTGTAACTAAGTATTCAATAAGCAGCATCACTGTGATTGCAACTTAATTGCTAGGAAATTCTTCTTTTCATTTCAAGAGCAGAATAAACGACGCCCGATGAGGGACTTGAACCCTCGACCTCAGGATTAAAAGTCCCGCGCTCTACCGGCTGAGCTAACCGGGCTTGCTGTCGCTCTTCTGCAATGAAAACCTCAATTGTTTCGTACACACTTCTTCCGAAGGAACCTTCTCTTCTACATAACACTAAAACTATGCATATTTTTACGCCTCGATAGCGCAGTAGGCAGCGCGCGAGTCTCATAATCTCGAGGTCGTGAGTTCGGACCTCACTCGGGGCAGTAGGTGACAGTATAAGACATAAATTTTGTGCCACCTCCCAGGTTCATTTTGCGCGGAAATGGCAATGATCGTCCAAATCATTCCAAATCTTGGTTTTGAACCAAGCATAGTCAAATTCAACGGTTTCCACAGGATCAAAATTTAAAATTTAATTCAATCGGACTCGGATACGGAATGGGGAGTTTAAAGGAAATAATAAAACTTGATTTCTTTTGAGAAAAGGTCCTACTGAGATTTGAACTCAGATTGTCAGAGTCAGAGTCTGAAGTGCTAACCATTACACCATAGAACCGTAGTTTATTTGCGACTCTTCTTTGACAAATGGAGGAAACTACATGTTTAATTTCAAGACTACAATTTCGACAGCATTGACGGTAACTCATTAGGACAAACGCTTTCGACGAGGATGGGATTCGAACCCACGCGTGCAATGCACAATGGATTAGCAGTCCATCACCTTAACCACTCGGTCACCTCGTCTGCGAATTCGTTCTAATTTCACGTGAGTGACAATGATCTGTAACTAAGTATTCAATAAGCAGCATCACTGTGATTGCAACTTAATTGCTAGGAAATTCTTCTTTTCATTTCAAGCGCAGAATAAACGACGCCCGATGAGGGACTTGAACCCTCGACCTCAGGATTAAAAGTCCCGCGCTCTACCGGCTGAGCTAACCGGGCTTGCTGTCGCTCTTCTGCAATGAAAACCTCAATTGTTTCGTACACACGTCTTCCGAAGGAACCTTCTCTTCTACATAACACTAAAACTATGCATATTTATACGCCTCGATAGCGCAGTAGGCAGCGCGCGAGTCTCATAATCTCGAGGTCGTGAGTTCGAACCTCACTCGGGGCAGTAGGTGACAGTATAAGACATAAATTTTGTGCCACCTCCCAGGTTCATTTTGCGCGGAAATGGCAATGATCGTCCAAATCATTCCAAATCTTGGTTTTGAACCAAGCATAGTCAAATTCAACGGTTTCCACAGGATCAAAATTAAAATTTAATTCAATCGGACTCGGATACGGAATGGGGAGTTTAAAGGAAATAATAAAACTTGATTTCTTTTGAGAAAAGGTCCTACTGAGATTTGAACTCAGATTGTCAGAGTCAGAGTCTGAAGTGCTAACCATTACACCATAGAACCGTAGTTTATTTGCGACTCTTCTTTGACAAATGGAGGAAACTACATGTTTAATTTCAAGACTACAATTTCGACAGCATTGACGGTAACTCATTAGGACAAACGCTTTCGACGAGGATGGGATTCGAACCCACGCGTGCAATGCACAATGGATTAGCAGTCCATCACCTTAACCACTCGGTCACCTCGTCTGCGAATTCGTTCTAATTTCACGTGAGTGACAATGATCTGTAACTAAGTATTCAATAAGCAGCATCACTGTGATTGCAACTTAATTGCTAGGAAATTCTTCTTTTCATTTCAAGAGCAGAATAAACGACGCCCGATGAGGGACTTGAACCCTCGACCTCAGGATTAAAAGTCCCGCGCTCTACCGGCTGAGCTAACCGGGCTTGCTGTCGCTCTTCTGCAATGAAAACCTCAATTGTTTCGTACACACTTCTTCCGAAGGAACCTTCTCTTCTACATAACACTAAAACTATGCATATTTTTACGCCTCGATAGCGCAGTAGGCAGCGCGCGAGTCTCATAATCTCGAGGTCGTGAGTTCGAACCTCACTCGGGGCAGTAGGTGACAGTATAAGACATAAATTTTGTGCCACCTCCCAGGTTCATTTTGCGCGGAAATGGCAATGATCGTCCAAATCATTCCAAATCTTGGTTTTGAACCAAGCATAGTCAAATTCAACGGTTTCCACAGGATCAAAATTTAAAATTTAATTCAGTCGGACTCGGATACGGAATGGGCAGTTTAAAGGAAATAATAAAACTTGATTTCTTTTGAGAAAAGGTCCTACTGAGATTTGAACTCAGATTGTCAGAGTCAGAGTCTGAAGTGCTAACCATTACACCATAGAACCGTAGTTTATTTGCGACTCTTCTTTGACAAATGGAGGAAACTACATGTTTAATTTCAAGACTACAATTTCGACAGCATTGACGGTAACTAATTAGGACAAACGCTTTCGACGAGGATGGGATTCGAACCCACGCGTGCAATGCACAATGGATTAGCAGTCCATCACCTTAACCACTCGGTCACCTCGTCTGCGAATTCGTTCTAATTTCACGTGAGTGACAATGATCTGTAACTAAGTATTCAATAAGCAGCATCACTGTGATTGCAACTTAATTGCTAGGAAATTCTTCTTTTCATTTCAAGAGCAGAATAAACGACGCCCGATGAGGGACTTGAAGCCTCGACCTCAGGATTAAAAGTCCCGCGCTCTACCGGCTGAGCTAACCGGGCTTGCTGTCGCTCTTCTGCAATGAAAACCTCAATTGTTTCGTACACACTTCTTCCGAAGGAACCTTCTCTTCTACATAACACTAAAACTATGCATATTTTTACGCCTCGATAGCGCAGTAGGCAGCGCGCGAGTCTCATAATCTCGAGGTCGTGAGTTCGAACCTCACTCGGGGCAGTAGGTGACAGTATAAGACATAAATTTTGTGCCACCTCCCAGGTTCATTTTGCGCGGAAATGGCAATGATCGTCCAAATCATTCCAAATCTTGGTTTTGAACCAAGCATAGTCAAATTCAACGGTTTCCACAGGATCAAAATTTAAAATTTAATTCAATCGGACTCGGATACGGAATGGGGAGTTTAAAGGAAATAAGAAAACTTGATTTCTTTTGAGAAAAGGTCCTACTGAGATTTGAACTCAGATTGTCAGAGTCAGAGTCTGAAGTGCTAACCATTACACCATAGAACCGTAGTTTATTTGCGACTCTTCTTTGACAAATGGAGGAAACTACATGTTTAATTTCAAGACTACAATTTCGACAGCATTGACGGTAACTCATTAGGACAAACGCTTTCGACGAGGATGGGATTCGAACCCACGCGTGCAATGCACAATGGATTAGCAGTCCATCACCTTAACCACTCGGTCACCTCGTCTGCGAATTCGTTCTAATTTCACGTGAGTGACAATGATCTGTAACTAAGTATTCAATAAGCAGCATCACTGTGATTGCAACTTAATTGCTAGGAAATTCTTCTTTTCATTTCAAGAGCAGAATAAACGACGCCCGATGAGGGACTTGAACCCTCGACCTCAGGATTAAAAGTCCCGCGCTCTACCGGCTGAGCTAACCGGGCTTGCTGTCGCTCTTCTGCAATGAAAACCTCAATTGTTTCGTACACACTTCTTCCGAAGGAACCTTCTCTTCTACATAACACTAAAACTATGCATATTTTTACGCCTCGATAGCGCAGTAGGCAGCGCGCGAGTCTCATAATCTCGAGGTCGTGAGTTCGAACCTCACTCGGGGCAGTAGGTGACAGTATAAGACATAAATTTTGTGCCACCTCCCAGGTTCATTTTGCGCGGAAATGGCAATGATCGTCCAAATCATTCCAAATCTTGGTTTTGAACCAAGCATAGTCAAATTCAACGGTTTCCACAGGATCAAAATTTAAAATTTAATTCAATCGGACTCGGATACGGAATGGGGAGTTTAAAGGAAATAAGAAAACTTGATTTCTTTGAGAAAAGGTCCTACTGAGATTTGAACTCAGATTGTCAGAGTCAGAGTCTGAAGTGCTAACCATTACACCATAGAACCGTAGTTTATTTGCGACTCTTCTTTGACAAATGGAGGAAACTACATGTTTAATTTCAAGACTACAATTTCGACAGCATTGACGGTAACTCATTAGGACAAACGCTTTCGACGAGGATGGGATTCGAACCCACGCGTGCAATGCACAATGGATTAGCAGTCCATCACCTTAACCACTCGGTCACCTCGTCTGCGAATTCGTTCTAATTTCACGTGAGTGACAATGATCTGTAACTAAGTATTCAATAAGCAGCATCACTGTGATTGCAACTTAATTGCTAGGAAATTCTTCTTTTCATTTCAAGAGCAGAATAAACGACGCCCGATGAGGGACTTGAACCCTCGACCTCAGGATTAAAAGTCCCGCGCTCTACCGGCTGAGCTAACCGGGCTTGCTGTCGCTCTTCTGCAATGAAAACCTCAATTGTTTCGTACACACTTCTTCCGAAGGAACCTTCTCTTCTACATAACACTAAAACTATGCATATTTTACGCCTCGATAGCGCAGTAGGCAGCGCGCGAGTCTCATAATCTCGAGGTCGTGAGTTCGAACCTCACTCGGGGCAGTAGGTGACAGTAAAAGACATAAATTTTGTGCCACCTCCCAGGTTCATTTTGCGCGGAAATGGCAATGATCGTCCAAATCATTCCAAATCTTGGTTTTGAACCAAGCATAGTCAAATTCAACGGTTTCCACAGGATCAAAATTTAAAATTTAATTCAATCGGACTCG